>VZTD01000832.1:1214439-1310650 GCA_013397725.1 Rhagologus leucostigma | reverse complement strand
GGTGAACGTGCGGGGGTGGCTCGGGGACGGGGAGAAGGAAGGGCGGGAAGAAGGGAGGGGGAGCCGGAGGCAGACGGAGGGCCCGCAGCCGGTGCCCTGCCTCACAGCCCCTCCCTGGGCCCGCGGCCTGGGCCTTTCCCGTTCTCTTCCCGGCGCGGGAACGGGGGGAAGGGAAGAGGGAACGGCGGCCGGCGTTATGTAACCGGCGCGTGGGGGCCTCGGTTGCCCGCGCGCGGGAGGGCGGAGGGGGGACACGGGGACAGACCTCTGTGCGCGCGCCTGTGCGCGCCTCCGCCCGCCCCTCGAGGCGCCACGGGTGCGCGCCAGGTGTGCGCGTGTCCGGATCACTCGCCACTCCCCGCACCTGTGCATGTGTCTGTCTGTCTGTCTCGTCTGTGCGTCTGTATCTGTGTCTGCCACATGGGGCCTGCGCTGTAGACACAACACGGGTCCCCCAGGCAGAGCCGGGGCGAGCGAGGCTGTACCACAGCTTTCTGCCAGCGCTGAGGGGTCACTGCAGGGAAATAGGTTGGAGGGGGAGGTGAGGGGAAGCCCGAGCCCTGGCGCGGCCGTGTCCTCTTGAATGCACCCCGCGCTGTAGCAGCGTGTATCTTGCCTGCGGTTTCCCGTAGTGTTTGTCACAAGTTGTATTTGCTGAGCAGTAGTGCTGGGTATAACCCGTGTGCTGAAGGGAAGAGAGAGGACCTGTGCCTGATGAGTAAGCCCGCGCTTACCAACACTGAGGGACAGATGTGTTCACATCTTGGCTGCTTCTGCGTCTGATTTTGATGCTTTTTGCTATACAGTTACCATTGACTTGACCTGCGATACTGAGCTAAAAGCCCCTGATGGGAAATGTGCCGTAATGACATGTTAACCTTAAGAAGGAAGAGGAACACAGTATCATCAGCACGTTTGGATTTTTTGGTAGAAAGTCTGTGTATTGTGTGCTGTAATATTCTGTTATTTCTGATGCTTTAAAATTAACATCACAGTCTTCAGAATGACAGCTGTGAATACTCTGCTTGTGTTAATAATTGTCTTAATGAAAAGATGAGTTGATGTTTGTTATGCATCTTGGTCTAAAATCCACGTCCTACCTCAAATTTGACACCATAGTCCAAAGAAGCAAAATCAGGGGATTGTAATTTTATGATCTGAATTCTTTATTCATTGAGGTGCAATTGTTGCTCAAATAGAACTGGTTTGAACAGTTACCTAATAACCATTAGTTGCAAGAGGTTACACCTAAAATTTATTTCTGAAATAGTCCTGTCTTACTAAGGTTTATGACATTTAACACAAATGAAATCCAAGATCAGACAGAAATCCAAATCTCTGACAAATTCCTTGCCATCTTGCCTCAAGCGTGTCATTATTACCCATTCCCACCATATTGGTCTCTCATTCAGTCCATTTCTTCTGCTGGATAATGTACCAAATCCCTGTTAGTAAATAATCCCAAGATGTCACACTGGAGGTCACTGGTAGGACAGTGTTAGTAGAGGCACAGTACAGACACCTACCTTGTGACTCACTGATGTTTAACTACTTGAAGAAAGATTGTTTTAAAAGCAAAGTGCTAATAGGAAAAACGCATTAATATATTTCAAGCCTCAATTGTAAAGTGGTTGTACATTCTGTATGTGTGTTTTCAGTATGTTATTTAGTAATGGGCCCTTCAAACCTAGCAGCAGTCCATCTTTCTGAATAGTACATACATTCTGTTACAGCCTGTTCTGATACAGTGACAGTGTGTTGTAACAGAGTGCCAATTTTCATTAGTCTTTTCTGATCCCTTGACCCACATGACTTCTTGAAAGAATTTTCATGGCAAATTTTAAATCTTTCTACCATCCCTTTCACTTCCTAGAGAGATTAAAAAAAAAAAAAGTAAGAATGAAATCTGGTTTTGAGTAGGTGGAAGAAAATTAATATGATTACACAGACCTGTTTTTTTAATAACCCAGACAAGCAGGAAAAAAATAACTTGCCTGACCCTGCCGTGTGCTTTCCCCATTTAATTTGTTAGCTATTGTTTATTTCATAGAATTTTTTTTTTTTAATTCAACGTTTTTCTCTTTTAATCAAAGGGGTATGTTATCATCCCTGAGATCTCTGTCAGCTCTTAGGCTTGCCTGGTATATGTATAACAAGGGAGCTAAATATCCAAATGTTGAAACCTTTCTTCAAGAATACAATATAGATTAATTTGGTGATAGTGCCATGTGTTTTCCTAAGCATAGCAAAATGAGGGAAAAATTTGAAACAAATAGAAAGGAGAGTGGCCATGGAGTTGCAAAAAAAGTTGGAAGTAAGAGATCAAATCTTAAGCAGATGCAAAGAATCATGAGGAATTCTTAGGTGTGTCATACAGTATACTTGTGGAAGTGTCTTTGTCTAACAGGTAGGTATTTGTAGTGCTCTACCCCAAGAGCAGCTTTTTGCTCTGTTGTGGAAACCAGACAGCATTTTAATTGGACACACAAATGTTTTTAGGGAAGAGGGCCTGCTGTGTCTGTGATCCCCTCACTCTGTATTTCATGTGGAATATCTGATCCTCATAAGATAGAAGCCAGAATTAGGAAACGCTTCTTTGTCAGTCTTCAGCAGAAGAGAGGTGAGTGTGCAGAACAGCCTTAAATTCTGGGCTGTAATGATAACTTGTATTCCATTTTATTTCAAAATCAACTTAAGGACTGCTGCTATTGTAGCTAAGGAATCCGTGACCATGGAATTCCCCTAGGAGATACTTTTAGTTTGGTATACCCATAGCAAGGATTGTATATTCCATATTCCTTACTTTAAATGCCTAGGCAGACTGTGGTCCCTGAATTTAAGTGTTAGCTTTTGGGGAAAGCAACTCCTTTCCTATCTCAAAGTTTCAGGTTTCCCAGTTGGTATTCTATCTATTTAGTAGTGCTGAAGCTGGTGACTTGAAATTCAGTTACTTGCAGAAGTAAAGCTAAGCCATGCTGTGGTTAACTCTTCTGTTGGTTTTGCTTTCTGTTCCCAGCTATCTGTGAATACTTTAACCAAGTCCCAGTGTAATGGAGTTCTTGGTTGTAACCTCCTTATTTGGTTTGTCTCAATTAATGCACATCTCTTCAGCTGCTTGATTTATGAAAGTAAATAATCCTGGAAAAGAGAAAGGTGGTTTCTCTTAGGAGAAGACACTGCTTGGGTACGTTGCAGAGTCATTCTTGCAAATGCGAGTGGATTGGTTTGAATGCCAAAGCAAGAAAGCAGTGCCGAAGCTGCGCGGAGTAGGGTCAAGAACTGCTCTAAGGTTTTTCCATATTAACATAGAGATTGGCCGTCTTCTGGCAGGGTGAGGTATGTGGTGTATTTTGGCACGATCCTGGGGACTGTTGACAGTATGTTTTGTCAGGGTCTAGTTGTCAGTGAATATCCAAAGTAAAGTAAAGTTCAGTCCGCTGCATTCATGACTTCACCTCTTTGAGCTGTCTCAGGTCAGGTGTTCGTTCAGGGCACGATGAGTCAGCATCTTGGCCAAATGGTTGTACTCCACTTAGGTCATTTTGGAAACCTAGAAGCTGTTGCTTTTTAAAGGAAGTGATGGAATTGCTGGTAATTCTTTCAAACAGGAAAGCCCCTGACCCCATGGCATGTAAGGTAATTGATTAGTGCAGTTTTCCGAGTAGTATGAGTGTATTTTACCATTCTGTGCTATTGAATGCAACTCCTAGCTGAGGAACTAAAATAATGATCTATATTGAAAGGATACTGTTCCTGATTTCTGAATCTGCCTGTTGTTTTCAGGCAACATTAGAGCATAGGCCTCTAATAGTGCTTTTTCAGTCACAATTCCTTGATTTTCATGTTGTAATTGCATTATTTGGTAAGCAGTTCCAAGAATCATCTTAATAAAGCAGTAGTAGGGGAGACGTAAGGCTGTAATGATTTTTTTACTGCGATTTCTGGCTGATTTAAAGTGTTGTCTTTTCATAATGATTCCTGTAACTTCTATAGTTGATTTTTAACCCAAGTTTTACAAGTGTTGTGTTTGCTTGGGATAGGCCATTTTTGCTCTGTAGCCATTTTGTATTGATCTGTCTCCACTAAGAAGCAGTGTAACATTGCTGGTTTTATATCAGAGGTGCTTAAAATACAGACTTAGAAGCACTTCAGGTGAAGAATACAATTCAGATTTGAGTTTAAATTAAAGGATCTTCAAGAATTAGAGCATTTTTGTTTTGTCCCAAGATCTTAGAACTGTATTTTTCATGGAAAACACAGAAACACTGTGCTCTTTTTATTTTTCTCTGAATCTAGGAGGAAACTTGATAATATGTTGGGTCAGATCAGAAGTTTGTTTTGTTAATAGTGAACAAACATACCGAGATACTTTCCCTTTGTGTTCTGAGCTTCTGTAGTTTGTTACCTTAAAAAAATAGAATGTCTTTTTATTCTGTTTATCTGTTCAACAGATATGGACTTTTAGCATCCTTGGTATCCAGTGTCACATAATCTTCAAATAAACTCGGCAATAGATAAAAAATATTTTCATTTCTTTTGATCTCTCCGCTTGCTAGTTTCATCTGATTCTTCCTAGTCTTGTTGGTCTGAGTTGATGAAAAGAAGTAATATCCATGGACTAACGAAAGATGTAGAAAACTTGAGTAGAAACTTGAAACTTCAAGGCTAAGCACAGAAGCCTTATGTTGTGAAGATTTTACTTCAAAAAAGATTTTGCAGCTTTGAGAGTTTCAAAGGCAATGTCAGAAAAGCATTTGGGAACTTGACTACGCAATGTCAGTTAAAATTAAGTGATGTCATTCAAAAGCTGCTATGAACAGAGAATCTACCTATTTCAATACTGAATCTGTAGTTATCAGTGCTTTTGCTGGTAAAGTTGTTGAGTTCTTAGAGTTTTGCTGCCCATGTAAAGAGTCCTCCTTAGTATCTGACATTATCTACCATTTGCAAAGTGGATGCCTTCTCTCTCGTTTTCCCCGAAAAGCCTGGCAGGATCAAAACTTGCTCAGTGATAACATTGGGTTGACCATAAAGCACAACTGCCTTAGGCATGTCTCCTAAAAAACCCAGACTTTGTCAGAGAATTATCATGGCATGGTCAGGGTTGCAAGGAACTTCAAACGTCATCTAGTTCCAGCTCCTCTGTCATGGGCAGGGACACATTCCACTAGGCCAGGTTGCTTAGACCTCCATCCGGTCTGGTCTTGAAAACTTCCAGGGATGGGGCATCCACAGCTTCTCTGGGGAACTTGTACCGGTGCCTGACCACCCTCACAGAAAAGAATTTCTTCCTAATACCTGATCTAAACCTACTCTCAGTTTGAAGCCATTCCCTTTTGTTCCGTCCCTACATGCTCTTGTAAATAGTCTCTCTCCCTTTTCTTGTATTCTCCCTTCACATACTGGAAGGCCACAACTCTTCTCTTCTCCAGGGTGAATAATCCCAGTTCTCTCAGCCTTTCCTCATAGAAGGAGTGCTCCGTCCCTCTAATCACCTTGGTGCCTCTCGTCTGGGCTTGCTCCAACAGCCCTGTGTCCTTCCTGTGCTGGAGACCCCAGAGCTGGATGCAGCACTCCTGGTGGGGTCTCACCAGAGCAGAGGGCCAGAATCCCCTCCCTCATCCTGCTGGCCACGCTGTGTTTGACCCAGCCCAGGGTATGGTTGGCTTTCTGGGTTGTGAGTGCACACTGCTGGCTCATGTCCAGCCTCTCATCCACCAGCACCCCCAACTCCTTCAGGGCTGGTCTCAATCTGCTCATCCCACAGCCTGTATTGATTCTGGGGGTTGCCGCCACCCAGGTGCAGCACCCTGTGCTTGGCCTTGTTAAACTGCACGTACCCCCTCATTACATTGGTTACAGCACTGGCCCAGAGCGAGGATTTGTTTCTATGCCATTCACTACTGCCAAAGTGGTCGGTCTGGGTAGCGACCAGTAACGCTGGTCAGCAACAAAGATCAGTTTGTTGTGTGTGCACAAACATACAGATATCCATACATATGTGCACAGTCAAATCCCTAAATTCAATCAAAAATGGGTAGTCTCTTCTGAAGGATTTCACCTGTCTCCTGGGCTGAACTCTGGGGAAGCTGAAGGTAGTATATGTCAGAGGCTTTCAAGAGCACAGTTCCTCTGAATTTGATATTAATAAATTCAGAGCATCCACAGATTCCTTGCTTTGATCACCTCATGAAAATTGTAGAGTTGTTTATTTCTGAATAATTATACCTCTACTTACCCACTTTTTCTGCCTTTTAAAGTTTTTCTTTAGCTTTACAAGCGTGTTGCAGTTGTGCCTGGAAAGTCTTAGAAAGTCCTAAATCATTCATCAGCAGTAATGCTTATCGTTATTTGGGAGTGGGGATTGTGGTTTACTTATGCTACCTACTGACTTCTTGGCCTATGCCTTAGCATGGGCTGCTTGGGGAAGACAGGAGTTGTGGGATTGGATTGCCATACTGAGTGCACAAACTGAAAACCTAAACAAGTTCTGTTGATTTATTAGGTAGAAATTAACGTCCCAGTCTTCATTTTCAAAGAAAAAAGAGACATAGTTCTCTCTTCTCAAATACTGTAGATAGCTAAACAGAGGGGATTGAAGGGAGACTACCCAGCTTATAAGCTCATGTCATTTATTGTTTCAGATACTCAAGTCCAGGAGAGCATTTCCTTTTGGTGATTTACAGTCCATTCACTATGTTGCTATTTAGAGTCCTGATTCCACAAACTATGCTTCTTATTCTGATTTTACTTAATGGTTTTTATTCTGGATTCTAGGCATTTAGAAGCTGGCATAAAGATTGTGAATGTGCCATGTCCTCTTGGGGTTGAAGCCCCAGAAGAATTTAAGCACAGAAAAGAAGTGATGAAGCCAGTTGATGAAGTTCGCTGAAACTTACCAGTGTATTGTGGCACCAAGCAGCCTTGTGTCAAAGAAGTGATATTTGAACTAAAAAGTGAATTCAGGTACATGGTTACCTATAGCAATGAACATTTGTGAAGAAAAGCTACTCATCACTGAAGAATTCTGAAGGGGCTGGGGAGGTCATGACTTTACCAAAAATGCGGAAATGTTGAAACTGAAGGCCAGTCTTCTGTAAGCAGAAGAAAAACTCAATGGAGTTAAACCGCTGCTTATGACAAGCTCTAAATGGACTGTAGCTGCTACTGAGTATTATTCCTAGAGGGGAATTGACAGTTGGTCTCAAGTTAAATCTGTCTTGCTATTTTTCAAAGAATTAAACATTTCAGATGCCATGTATAAAAGCAAAAAGGATATCCTGAAAACAGATTTTTCAAAGCTGGTGTGGATTGTACAGTGATCCTGGTTTCTGGACCTCAGGCTTATGCTTCCTCAAGTTGTGACAGTTAAAACAAATGTCTGTCCCAGACTCCCAAATTAGTTGTGAAAAGATATAAAGACTTTAGTCTTGTACAGCTGTCATATAAACAGTTACCTGCTGTACAACTGCTTTTTGTGTTATTGTGACATTTAGCCAGGAAAAGAAATCTGTAATTTCTTAGTTGTTGCTTGTGTGTAAAGTATTTAGTCCATGATTGTAAACTAAACTGATGTGAAATAAGGACCATTTTGAGTTGCAAAAATAATCAGTTTGGAAACTGGATTAGTTTAGCAAAGAGTTCCAGCATCTCTTTCTGAGGGACTTACTGAACTGAAGGTTTTCAGCGTATCATTTCTCTTCTGTCAACCTCAAATGAAAGTATGCACAGAACATCATTTTAGAATAGTAATCTGCACATAAGGAGTTGATTCTGAAGGATGCAGGAGGTTTTCCATGTTTTATGTGAATTGTATGGTATTTCACCTTTCTAGCAAATGCCACAGATGCTCATATTTAAAAAAAAACGGTATTTCTAAATTTCTCATGCTAACTGTTTTTTCTAATATTTAAATTGCCCAAGACTTTGAAGCTTGTTCTTTCCTAATTTACACTCTTAACTTTACTCACGGGACGTGGAGGTGGTGTTGGGTGGTTTTGGGGACAGCTGTTTGAAGTGTCCTTCAGCTAATATCGTTTTTCTTGATTTAAAATATCATCAAAGAATTAACTGCAAAACAGAACTCGCTGGTTGACCCTGTAACGTCAGGTGCTTGTAGTTAGGAGTGCTTATCCTATGGAGACATGTGGCATAAGATGTGGAGCTGTTTGATTGTACCTTTTTTTTAAAGCCCTTACCGTATGGAAAAGGTGAGGTAGCCTATCCCTCTGGTTTACTGGGGGGAAAAACGTAAGCAGCACTACTTAGTGAAGAGTAGCCAGCTCATTGCAACTCTTTATCTACATTTACGCTGCCCTTAGTTATAGCCATGACCCAAAAGTTGGTTTCTAGAAATTGCTAAGATAATTTTGAGATCCCATCCATTCCTCCTTTTTTGCCTGTCCGCTTTGGCTTTATCTGATGCTTTTGTAAGTCACTTCATCTGGCTAAACTTGCAGGAAGCTAAACCATAAAATCATGTCAATTTTCTGTTGATTTAGTGAGCTGAATTGCACATAGCACCAGTGTGAACATAGGGGTCATGCTTGGAAGTAGTGTAGAGGTTGGAAAGAAGGGATAAAGCCTGTTAGGCCAGCAGAGGCTGAAGAGCAGAACCATCCCTTTCGGTAGCAGTCAGCTAACAAGTTGACTCAAACATCTTAGGGATCTTCATCCTGAGACTTCATTTCCCACCTAGAATAAAATTCAGTTGCTTTGCAATGTACTAATTAGTAATTTTAATATGGAATAGTAGTGCTAACTCTGAATTGTCTAAAATCACAGGCATTTAAGCATATAGTATCTTTAAAAAAGCTTCTGACTTTTTTTGTGTCGGTTCTTTTTGTTGGATTCTGAACTTCCCAATACGTGGTAGAAAACAGATTTATACCCTGTAGTATCGGTTCTTTTCCAGGAGACTCAGCCGAGAATAGGACTCTTTTGTGCTGAGAAATGTGTAAACACATAAGATAGTTCTTTGCTCAAAGGGCATGAAGACTAGTGCCAAGCAGACTGGTGAGTTTGATGTGGGAGCTGGAATGTAAAGGCATGAAACTCAAACAAGCCACATAATACCCGCTTAATGGAAAAAACTTTTAAGCCTTGCTGAGCTGGGATGGATTCAATCTACAGTTCAAGGAAAAGATTCTGATACTCATTAGCACTGGCCTGAGACACCCGTGTTTCTGCTAGAGTTACACCTTCTATATAGGCCTGTGGCATGTGAATATGTTAAATAACTCAAGTTCTTTGCATCAGAGGACATTGACAGCATGTCTGCTCTGATCAGAAATGCAGACTAGCTGTTATAGTGTGTTATACTTCCATACAGCTTTCAGTTAACTGATATTGGATTATCTGGATGGAACATTACTTGTGTGATGTATTTAGACACAACTTTGGCAGGGTTATTTGTTGAGTCACAGTGCAGCCTCATTTTGTCTTTGGAAATAGTTCATATGCTTTCTTGTAGGGCAGAGCCATGAAGTTTATATTCTGCCAGATTCAAGTTGGCTACTTGAAGAGGTAGCAAAAATACCTCTGTGCTGTATACATGCTTGGCAAAGAGACTGCTGAAGTGTATGACAGAAGCAGGGAATTAAATTCCAGTACTGTGCTGGGATTAAAAAGCTCATGAGGATCCATATTCACTTCTTACAGAGTCATTGAGATCTGTATTCTGTGCTCCCAACCATTTTTCCCCGTAATACCTGTGGTTTTGGTCTAGGCTGGACCCTTATCCACATTATCCCAACTGCCCAGGATAATGGAAAGCCACTGTCATACAATCACACCATCCTGAATTAAAAATATTTTGAAGAAATAACTTTCTTTAGTGTATGCTAAAGTTGAGAGTAAAACAAATATTAACATCAACATTCACATCTACATTCCTTGCTCTGTAAGTCTTGTATGCACACAGACATGTTCATAGAATTTATAAAATGTACACTTAGCATTTCACTCCATTACCTGATCTGTGGGCTTCGGTTAACAGTCTTTAGTAACAGGATTAAGTGGTTGTGGATTGGGAAGTATAATACTAAGCCTATGAAGCAGTGTGCAAAGGGATGTTACATATCTTTGGCTGTGTTGACTATTTCTGAGCCTCTAGTGATGTACAAAGCATCAAAACTCTTTGTTTCTCTTTTAGCTTCAGTTTTGAAAAGGATCATCCAATAGAAATTTGAATTTTAGCTAAACCTTATTTTGCAGAATGAGAAGATTTTTCCATTTGTGTGTGGTCTAGAAGGAGATACAGGGCCAAATTATGCTAATTTTGACCACAGAAGTTTTTAACTTGACTTTTTTGCTTGAAAAGTTATTTATCTTGCACTGAAAAACTGGAATGCGTTCCTAGGAGTGCTGTTTTTATCTTTACAGAGTTTTGTGGAGTTTCAGAGTTTGTTGGGATTCATTTTTTTAATTGCAGAAGATTTCTTTATGTTCACAGGGCCAGAATACGAGCATTTGAATTTTATTTTAAAAGCTTTTTCTGGGCAGAGGGTCACTTTGTAGCATGTCCTTCAGGTTCTAGAAATAACCTAAAAACTAGTAACTGTGGTGGTTTGCTGAGTGTCTGTGAATTTGTACTCCTGAATTTGTGCAAACGGTGAAAACTGTTCTGAAACAAGTTAGATATTCTGAGAAAGAACTAGAAGAAAGATGAACTCTTGTCTGAAACCGGCCTGTTAGTGATGGCTGTTTGAAGTCCCCTGTCTTGATT
Organism: Rhagologus leucostigma; assembly: GCA_013397725.1. Lineage (NCBI taxonomy): Eukaryota > Metazoa > Chordata > Aves > Passeriformes > Rhagologus > Rhagologus leucostigma. Next base: position 1,299,924 of record VZTD01000832.1, on the reverse strand, counting down.
TCCACCTACCCACACCCCATGTACTCCCCACCTTCACGGGTTCTCTACAAAGTGTTTCTTTTACTCATCCCTTCATCATGATTCCTATTGGGGGAGCATCATACCATCCTTACATTTCTTATTTCATGAACCAGTGAGCATGTTTAAAATCTTGCTTAACTTTTCCTCTGGTTTAATATATCCTGTGCTAGGTATTTCTCATGCTCATTTATTCCTTAGGTTTCAGCAAGGCAGCTGTAAGAGGTTACCTTCATTTTCAAGGAAAAATTCACACTGTAAGCACAAGTCTAGCAGTGAGGTTTCTCTGTAGTCCAGAAACCTTGGTTCATCATTCAGTTCCTGTACCTATAAAGGGAGAAGCTAGTCTCCCAGGTTTTCATATCAGCATTAAGAAAATAATCCATGACTTGAGCCAGAGGCATCTAGTAATCACTGAAGTACCATGTTCCTAACCTGTGTGTTTAGAATTTAAGTGGACTGGCTTAAGTGGACTGAGTAAAAAATTGCATCTGCTAAGGAAATGGTAAATCACTATCAGATGTTTTAAGTAGGCATTGCAGCCTACTTTCTCTAGTTTTGCAGCCTCTAGGAAGACAACTTCTGAGCAGTTTAGATGTGTCATGTTTTTAGCACCTTGACCTAAGTAGTTTTGTTTGATTTCTAATTTAAATCAAACTAGGCATATAAGCATGATTCTGATTTTAATTGGCTTCACTTTTAGACTAGAGACCTTTCTTCCTCACCTTCCAGTGTCCTGAATAAAAATGAAATGTGTTTCAGGGTTTCAGAAAAGGTCACTCTTATGAAGGCAGTTCTTCAGTTTATCAAACATTAGATATTTTAGTTTAAGCAGGAGGTTATCGTATAGGGGTCAGAGTTAACTACCTATCAAATCCTGTCTTCTCAGTGATTGGAGTTGTGGTGATTTAGAGTATGCATTTCGTACAGTCTTTGGTTTCTTTCAGAGTAAGAGTTTATGTTTGTATGAGGTTTTCTATTTGATAGTCTTAAAATCGTAGAACAGCCCAGATTGGAAGTGACCTCGAAAGAGTATCTAGTCCAGCCTTTCAAGGGAAGCCTGCTTGAGGTTATCTGGCATCCTGTCCAATTGCAGCTTGAAGATCTCCAGAGATGAGGACTCTGCCGTGGCCCTGCATTCCAGTCATTGATTGTTCTCACTCTAAAATATATTTTTCTTATGTCAGGATTAAACTCCCCGGTGTAGCTTATATCCGTTGCTTCTTGTGCTCTCCCTGTGGCTCCTTAGGAAGAGAGCCTCTATCCTTTTCGTAGCCACCCTTTAAGATTTTGTCATCCTTTATTAAGAGGGAGAAAGAGTAATCATTAGTTAAAATTCTCGTGTCTCTTATGAGCTCATACACTGATATCTGTAGTATCTAAAAAACCTAGATGATATTTTCGTTAATGGTTTTTCTTTTTTTCATGAACTTGCACTTCTCTGTTTTTTCCAAGAATTTCTTAGCCAGAAGTGATAGATGTGAATTACATTTTACTTCAGCTGATGGAAAAATACAAATTTTCCATATGAAAGAAATCATCAAGCCATTTTCAGTATATACTGTCCTCTGCAGGAAAAAAGTCAACTTTGTATTTTATGTGGTCATCTAGCTCATCTCCTCTCTTTTTCCTCAGTGCTCCTTAAGAGTTTTGTGGTATCTATTAGATACAATCCAGACTCCTAAAACTTAATTTCAGAAGGCCTGATGTCTTGGAAATAGGTCTCTGGGTAAGAAATGCAGGTGCCTAGAGAGAAAATACAGCCGTCTGAGAAGGGGTTGCTTTGTTTTGGATGTTGGTTTAGAGCTCATCTCCTTGACACGTGATAGATCTTCATAACTGCACATACAACGATGTGTATGTCGGTTGTGTATCAAGTAAGAGCAACTGTTAGAGTAGAACCAGGTGCATCATGATCTTTCTGTGTTTGTAGGGGTCCTGAAACATAAAGCAGATGCTTGTCTTTTCAAGGTACCTGCTACCTGCTTTGTCTATAATTCTGTGGTTTCCTGATTTGGCATATTTGCAGTAGCCTATGAAAACGATAGTACTTATGAAAACTTCTGCCACAGCTGTGTCTTATTTTGCAGTCAAACCTGCCTGCAATCCGAGGTGGTTTAACTGGATATCAGAGTATGCCTGCTTGGTCCTCTAGGACAAAAGGGATTTAAGAGACAAAAGCTAGAACTCACATTCAGCTAGGTTCATAAGAAACAGAATGTTAATACAATAAATGAGGCAGTGTCCAGAACAGTGCAGTAGAAGGCATGGATAGGAAAGTGACCAGAATGTGTTGTCATCTCCATTCACCAACTGAATGTGCTTTCTGGTAAGCTGGAGACTGAGTGAAGGAAAACTGCTCTTGTTACTGGTCAATGCTGTGGATAGTCCAGAGACTCAAAAGCAGGCAAGAATGGAAAAAAAATACAGTTGACTTCCTTCTGCATATTTACTGTGGTTTTGGATGGTTTTTAGGGAGAATAAAGGAATATAAATAAAATATTTAATGAAATAGAAAACTTAAGACAGTCATTTTTTTAGTTTCAGAGTCTTGTCCTCATCCTTTAGGAGTTGGTAGACCCAAAAGACTATTTTGTCTTTTTATTTAGAGAACTCTTTTGGTTGGAGAGAGAGATGTAATAGCAGGCAGTGACCTCATGATCTTACTACATCATTAATCAATATTCTAAAATCAGTGTTACAACAGCTATAGTAAATATGAATCACTTGGGTGCAGTGAACAGTTGGCCACAGTCCAAGCATTTCTTTTTCTATCCAAGAGTTCTGTTCTAGCCAACTAGTAGCTCATCTGGGGACACGGCTGTGTGCAGCCTGTGGTCCAGGGGTAAGTGTCTTGCATAAAGGAAGACTGCAATTTGGCTGGTTGGGTTTGTTTATTTATTTTTTTTTAATTTATTAAGCAGTGCAAACAAACGAAAAGCCCCAAAGAATCAAATCACAAACCTAACTATAGATCATCCTAGATCACTTAAACAGCTGGTTTTTCTCTGACCATAAGATCACCTTTGGTTTTTTGCTTTGATGTGATATATTGCATTATATATATATAATATATATATTATATATATGCAACATATATAATATATATAACATATATATAATATATGTATGGTGCATTACAGCAACAAGTCCTTGGATGTTTTATAATCAATTGTAAATCCATTGGTGAAATTAATCCAGTCTCTAACAGCAGGAGGTGGTTGCCTGCATCACACCATGTCTATGGTATCATATAGGAAATAAAAGATTGTTCATGACCTGGCGAATATATTGCATGGATTTTAGTAGTTGTATTTCAGAACCTTTTATTATTCCTCTCTTTTATAGGAGATGTATGAAGAACAGAAAGAATTTAATAAATTATAATGAACAGTAAACATCGTAAGGAGTTTTTTATGTTCAGGGTGAATAAAGCAAGATGTGCACATGTGGTTTTTGATACGTAGCAGGAACCAGAGTATGCATTATTACAAAACTGAGGAACCCAGGTTTTCATGCAATTTTGCATTTCTAGATTGGCTGTGAAACTCAAATACTTCAGTGAAGTTGGTTGAAAAAATTTAATCTTTGTGCTAATCTGTAAATGGCCTGTAGTGCCATTGTTGAAATGCCACTGATGATAATGCTAAACATTGAATTGATCAAGCATTGTTCTTCCTACGCAGAAGCTTCAGTATGAGGCGGGGTGGATGGCGGAAACGAGCTGCTGATGGCGATGGATGGGGAATATGGGTATGTTCAAAACCTAGTGGCTTTTTTTTTTTTAAAAGAGGTAAATAGCACTATGGTTAAAAAGGAGTTACAGTTTTGTTATACATGCTGAAGGAATGCTGTAAATGAAACCCTTTTGCTTTACTTGAAAACACATAATTAAGTTCAAAAGAAATTTTTTAATTACCAGGTTTTGAAGTCTGTGTTCACAATAATCCCTAAATTTCATTATTAATAAGTGCAGACCCTTGAATAGTTTTAAATCACCATTTAAAAAATAAACTAATTTGAAAACTATTTATGGTTGTCTCCACCACATTCTGTAGTTGGACGAACAATAACGGAGGCACCTAATTTACATAAATGTTTAGAATACTACTGTCTCATGTATATTTAAGAACTGAAAATACATAGAACCACATTGTTTTGTTAGGCAGTGAGCCACCAATTTAGCACCCAAATTTGCATAATCCCATTCTTTCTTCTTCTTTCTTTTTATTCTATGAGAATTTTTATATATGTAGAATCCTTTCCTGTAAGAAAAAGATAAAAGAAATATGAAATAAATCCTGCTGTGTTGGTAACAAGATGCAGTTATCTTGTAGATAAGAGTTTATGGTGGAGCATTAGCTGTTTTTCATTTGCAAACAGAATGTCTTTTGTGTGTCAACCAAATTCAGTTTGGAGGAATGTTGCTTACCTTTCCAGTCCTATAATTGACCAGTTTCTCTATGTAAACATTAGGAAATAAGACTAGAATTATGGTTGTGTTTTGTTTTAATTTAAAAACTAGGGTGGGTACATGTCAGCAAAAGTTAAGAAACTGGAGGATCAGTTCCGGTCAGATTCAGCCATACAACAGCAGAGGGATGGAAATTCATCAAGTATCTTTAGCGGAGTTGCCATCTACGTCAATGGCTTGACAGGTGAACCTTTATTTTTTTAAGGATCTGTTTTGTGTTGTTCTCATGTTTACCATCCTGGGTAGAGGTAACTGTAATACACATGAATTTGCAGTTAAGTAAATACATGGAAATTACTGTATATGTTTCGTATATTCCATTGTTTTTCATGATTAAGGTTTTCAGTAAAAAATCGGATTTACATTCTGAATATAAATATTGCTTTACTATATCATTTACATGAGATAACTTGTAGAAATAGGAGAAGATCTTTCCATATTTCTGTGATCTTACTATTTGAAATGAAACATTTTAACTTCCTTCATCCTCCTACACTTACTAAATTTTTAATTTCTCAAATTAGTTATGGTTAGATTGTATGCCTTAAATTTATGTTTGGGAGAATATGTCGAGGTTTCCTTGCTCAGAGTGGCATAATGTGTGAGACAGAACATGCTACTAGTGGAAGGAGGGACAAGAGAAGAGGTAAGACATTTATGCATTTGTAGGGGCCATCTGTGATGGACTGATAGTGCATGTTAGCTGGAGTAAGGTTTTTTAATCTACCATGCTTATGTTCATACTTCTACTTACTTCTATAAAGCGGCTTAATAACCTTTTGGAAACTCCCTAGAAGCCTTTTTCAGGGATCTGTGCCAGGAATGTTGTGATTGTTATGTAACTGATGCATAGAGCTTCTATGAGATAGATTAGTGCTGGTTTAAGCACAGGGCTCAAACGGATTGAAAAAGGTTAAGGTGGATATGTTAAACTATTAATACATCTGGATTGGTTGTTTAATGCAGGCAGTTTCTTTAGTGAGAATCCAGCATTTGTGTATTCTTCATGCTGCTAGTCCCTAAACAGAGCTCTAGAAGATGGTTGTCCAAAAGACTGGAGTAGGAAAGATAACACTTGGAGAAAGTGTGTGCTATTTTTAGTTAGAAGTTAGAGGTATAATGAAGTGTTAGACATATTTAGAGAGTTGACAGGAAGGAATTGTAACTGTATCCTTTAAAAATTTTTTTGTCCTTCTTGTATTGTTCAGAATTTTTTTGTAAAATATCTTGTGCTAGATCCACTATTCAGACATTGTGTTAGTGCTGACCCAAATCTTTTGGTGCCTCTGTGACACCACTGCAAACATTTTCCAAAGCTAACACTTTTTTCTTTTTTTTCCCCACCTCTGCTTGCCAAATAAGTACTCTTTTTAACGCGATTGAGGAGATCAGAAAAGTTGTTAATTTTTATGGTATTCTTTGTTCCCTATAACAACTCAAGAATAACCTGGTAAGGAAGGACTGAGTTAGCTGCTTCAGTAAATCAGAAGTTATATAGTAGGAGTTCTGTGCTGTTGCTAAACCGTTTTGATATTAATTATTTTCTCTTGCTTCTGGGTATATACTATTCTCCTGAACTCTAGTGAAAAGATAAGCTAATTTTGTGTTACGTTGATGTAAAGTGTTTTTTGATGTAGTTTAACGTTACGTCTACTTCAGTATTTTTTCCTGCTCTCCACCATACATATTGTGGGAAGATCCTCTGTAGCAAGTAGAATGTTCACATTTTGAATCAGTGTTTTCAGAAACACAGTTTTCTGCATTTCTTGCAAAATGTTTTTCTGATTAGTTCTTTGAAGAACTTTTAAGTTTTTTTCAGGAATAAAGCAATGGTTTGCACTCTTTCTGATCATGGTATCATATTTATCAATTAAAGTTATTTTTCTTACGATATTTGCTGACACTAAACTGGAATATTTCTGGTTTTAATTTTATAGATCCCTCAGCTGATGAGTTAAGACGGCTGATGATGTTACATGGAGGCCAATACCATGTGTACTATTCCAGATCAAAAACAACTCACATTATTGCCACCAATCTTCCAAATGCCAAAATAAAAGAACTGAAAGGAGAAAAAGTAGTTCGGCCGGAGTGGATCATGGAAAGGTAAGTTTAGGTCTATTGCATTTGGAGATTTCTCCTTTTGGGGAAAAAATCCCCAAGAAAAATCTGGGGAGAAAAAAAAATTAAAAATATTGCATTTTGAGAATATGGTTTAGCTTCAATAAGTCGTAGAACAGCTGAGTAGAAATACCACTGTTACTTTAAAGATTTGCTTCTCTAGGGATTGTTCCTTATGAAACTTTACCAGGAGCATTCAGAAAGTCTCAAGCATATTGGGAAACTGAACATTATTCTGTTAATTCCATTTAATATCTAACCAATTGACCAGACTTCATCTCAGGATGTTAAATAACTACTATGTGATTGTTTTTAAAACTCCTGCCTTGTGTATTGCATAAGTTTCGTGTCATCTGTATATAAAGAAGGATGTCAGTTGAAAAGTGTTCTCATAAAATTGGAACTAATCCATCTAACCATTTATTGTGTTGTGACTTTGTAAGAAAATAATAAAAACAAAAGGGGAAAAAGAGTCCACATTTTATTTACAAAGAATTTATGTTCTTTGGTTTCTCCATGCACTGGAATATACAGAATCCAGTGAAATTGTTCTTAGGTCCTTGATAAAGACAATAGCCAAGCTCAGAGCAGTTAATGTGGCTTGCATCTATCTACTTCCATCTGAGGAACTCTCAGGAAGTAGAACAGACAGGAATATGTTCTAGAAATTATCCTGTCAGTGTCATGCTATTCTTAAGTAGCCTCTTTCCTAGATGACCAGCAGAAAAAGGCAAGGAACAGTTCTGCAATGTATGTGTGAAATCTTATTTGCAGTTTGCTGATTTTCAGTCCTTTGTATTCTGCTGTTTCATATAATGTATCTTTATGGTCAATTTTTTAAACTTTAGTTAGAAATTATAAATTTCTCAGTTTGAAAAAGACTTTAGATACATTTTTTTCCAACAGTTTTAGGGCCTCACCGCTGTGTTTAAGCACTTGGAAAACTGATGGTAGGTGTGGTTTTATTTGGAAGATGTGACTGTTTTTTACTGGTGCCATTAGAGCTTGTTGTGATTTCGACCAAGATGGAAAAATCAATTTGTATACATTCAGTAGAGACCTGATGGAACCTAATGTATGAAATCTAAAATTTTTCTTCTGATGTCTTGTGTTCAGGCTCTGCATCCTAGTTCTAGAAGGTTATACTGTAGAATAAGTCAAAAGAACCGAGTATAGACAGATACATGAGTTTGGGCACAAGGAAATGGGGAATTCACTGTCTCAGCACAACAGGGTTTATATCAGAATCTAGACTAGAAGCTCATTTCACAACCGCCTCTCCTTTCTTTCTCTTCTTCTTAACAATATTAAGAATACTCAGTGATTAAATAATCCATCTCTATATATGGAATACCACATTACATTCTCAGTAGATCAGTTGGTGAAAATCAGTGTAGTAGAGTTTCCAATTTCATAAAATTGGAAGAGACCTTAAAGATCATCTAGTTCCAACCTCCTTGCCATGGGCTAGGTCACCTTCCACTAGACCAGGTTGCTCAAAGCCTCATCTGTCCAGGGATGGGGCATCCATAGCTTCTCTGAGCAACCTGTTCCAGTGCCTCACCATCCTCACAGTAAAGACTTACTTTCTAATACCAAATCGAAACCTACCCTCTTTCAGCTTCAAGCTATTCCCCCTTGTCCTGTCACTACCCCTGTAAAAAGCCCCTCTCCCGTTCTCTTGTCGGCAATATGATGGATTTGTTATTTTTTCAGTTTGATTAAGAATCTACCCTGAAATGTTGCTGTCACAAACTGCTGGTAAACCAGTGTTGTTAGATCTTCGGTCTTGACACCCAAGGTTGCAAAATGAAGAAGTCATTTGTCTGTGGAGCTTTGATTTGTTTCTTATGTGCATATATTATGATTTAGTCCTTAATTACATGATCACATGCCATCTTCTTTCACTGTGCACCTGCCACGTTCTCTGCACAGAAAAATTGAGTTCAGGTTGCAGACTGCTAATACAGTGACTTGGCTTTTGCTTTTTGTCTCTATAACCATGTTCCTTACTTCCTGCATGTGACTCAAATTCTTTGCTGGTAATGAAATGAATAATTAATTCCTGTTTTTTATCGGTGCTTATCACTATAGCATCTGTCTCCTTTCCAAAGATTAATGAACATAACATGGCACCATTACAATGGCTATTATTTAATTTTTTTTTTCAGAGCCACCAAAAAGACATTAAAGTAAAACACCAAAAATGTTCATAATTTGGAATATGCCATGGAAGCTATATGAGATTCTGCGGAGCTACTTGCACAAAGATCATAAGGCATATGTAGAACTTCATTGCTGCATTAAAAAGCTTTGCATATTCTGAACTATGGTCTAAAGTCAGACTCTTATAAACCTGTCGTTAAATGCAAGTAGCTCTAGAATTTTGGTTCAATTAGCATTCCATAGTGATCCTATGTAACAGTAGTTGCAAAATCCAGTTTCCAGTGTAATAGTGTGGTTGTTGTAGTGACAAAATCATTCTTTCTGCATGCCCCTTATTGTGTGTTTTTGCTACCTCTCAATTTTTGCAATAAATGAAGAGGATTACAGGCAGGCCTGCTTCCTTTATTTGAAGGAATTTATTTGATGTTCCTTTATTTAAAAAGTACACCACACCATTATGTAGCTTGGAAAGGTTGTTGTGCAGTGAAAGCCAAATTTAGGTGATCTGAGAGCTTGACTTCCAAATTTGAATATTCTTTTAACATTCTTTGACATTTATAATAAAACCACTTTTCAGAGACTGAGGATAGCTAACATGAGGTACCAGTAGAATTTGCGGATTCCTTATTTTGATTTTCAAATTAGGTGAATATTTTTCCTAAAGAACTGTGTTAATCTAATACAAATGTGAAGAAAATAGTTTAGAATAATTAAAAAAAAAATTAGTCTTGTATGATACCTAGTTTTCTCATGAGGATTCTGAATGCAGAAGAGAGGACTAGATATCATTTGCTATGACTACAGTAGCGCTTTTGGCTCAGTCCCCTGCTGCATTATTGAAGACAAGTTGGGGAGATGCAAATTGGATAGTGGGCTCCTGGCTGAGGGAAGTACTGCCTCGACTGCCTTGGTCACCATAGTGGTCAGCAGTTCAGAGTCAAACTAGCAGATGGCTACAAGGGGCACGTCTGAAGGGTTCATACTGGGGCAGACGCAGTTTAGTGTCTTCACTAACAACATGGATATTGGTGATGCAGGGGAAAGTAGCTTCAGCAAGTTTGTGGATGACTTAAAAGGGAACAGTTGATATACTGGAGAGCAGGGCTTCCCTTTGGAGAGCATCAACAAATTGTAGGAATGGGATGGCAGAAACTTGATGAAATTCAACAAAGCGAAATGCAGAGTCCTGAACATAAGACAGAATTAATTCCATGCAACCAGACAGGCTGGGGACTCACTGGCTAGGACACATGCTTGTAATCCACTAGAACCTTCAAGTCTTACTCTAAAAGGTAACCATGAAGCAGCAGTTGTGGCCTTGTGGAGATAAAGGCTAACAGCATACTGGGCTGCATTAGCAAGACCACAGTCCAGATCAAGGCAAGTTATTCTTCCAATTTTTTCAACACTTCTGAAGTTAAATCTGGCATTGTGTGTCATATTTTGGACTGTTCAGTGAAAGAAATGCTGACGACAACTACAGTGAATTCAGAGGAGTACCACCAATATGAGCATGTGATTTATAACTAAAGACTGAGGAAGCTGCTTCTCTTCTGCTTGGAGAGAAGACTAGGAGGGGGTGTAATCGTTGTCTTTCATTACCTGTATGGAGGTTACGGAGGGCGTAGAGCCAGATTTTTCTTGAAGATGTACAACAAGAGGACAAGAGGCAATAGTCACAAGTTGCAGCGAATAAAAGCTTGACTGTAAGAAAAAGATTTTTCACAGTAAAAGAGAGTAAGCAATGAAACAGCTGCCTAAAGAGGGTTGTGAAAATTCTGTCTTTGGAGGTACTCAAAATTTGAGTGGACGTAGTCCTCAGCAACCTGATCTGACTTTGAAGATAACGCTTTGATCAGTGTTTGGACTAGAGACCTCCAGAGGTCCTTTCCAACCTAATTTTTTTTAGAGATTATGAATTCTGTGACACAGGGAAGGTGGAATGGGGAAAGATGTTGAATTATGCATCTAAACTAGGATTCCTATTGCTGCATCTTAATGGAAATGCATCTTAATGTTTGGAAAACAGCAACTGTTTGTTGATCTAGTAATGCAGCTACTCCAGTAGCTAAAACCTTGAAGTCATGAACAAGTTCTTAAATAAATGTGGGTTTGTTTAATCACCTTGAAATTGTAGCAATTACTCTGAAATATTACCAAGTTGGTTCTGGACCTAGGTTCACACAGTCATATGAGAAACAGTCAAATCAGGCATTGTAAAAGCTTAGTTGCTGCGTCACCACTTTGTGTACAAGAAAGCTTTGGAACTCTCCCAGGTATATTTTTAACTCCAGCAATGTTTAATGTAAATTATGTTCCTTTATGAATGATATATATTCATGTATCAAACAGTATTTAACTGATGTATTTTTGGAGCTGTTTTACTATCCCATTTCCATAGAAACCTTACTAGGTATATGTATATGCTTAATTAAGTTTTAATTTATCTAATTGGGAAATGTGATCTCCTGCTATATTCTCTCTAATTGCAGCCAGAAATCTCCTAAGGGCTTTTGTTCTGCTGTCCAGATCCCTTGACAGTAGTACAGATTCAAGCAAGAGAAAGCATCTAGGTGAACAGAAAAACACTGAGCTAAATTGTCTTTAAAATTTGACTCCGGTTCTATCTTCAAAACTAAATACTAATACTAATCTGCTTTGATGTGGGAGAGCTTCCTCTGCTGGAAGAAGCCCCAGCATCTCTAACCCAGTGTTGAATATGAAGAATTGTATACAAAGAAGAGGTGAAGTGTAGGCTTGGAAGGCTGTTACCTCTACTGCCAGCAACAGGTGTTGGGGTGGAGAGATGAAATAATCCTGTGGTGTATTTTTGAGACGATTTCACTTCCAAGTGTGTGGCTTCCCTACGGAATTTAGCAGTTACTCAAGTATAATTGCAGTTTCAGTGGAAGAAGAAAAAGAAGAGGTACATTGGAACACAGTAGGACATAACTGGAACGATTGCTGTAGATATTTATGGAAGGTCTGTTTGGAAATTATTCTTCTGTTTAGCTTGCCTCAGTGAATTTTTTACAAGAAGGCGTAATTAGCCTTGTGGAATGGAAAAAGTAGTTAATTTTTAATAGTGAACCACATCCTAGCTGACCTCTTTCAAATTCTACCCTAATTCGTTCCATGTTAAAGAACTCAGTCAGCATTGTTCAGGTAGAATAACCTGGACTGGTCACCAAGGGTTTTTTTGACTGTTTTGTTTAAATTAAAAATATAAATTAAAAATTTAAATATTTGGGGTTTGTGTGTGTCAGTTGGGAAAGAGAAATGGATGTAGACAACTGACCAACGCATCTTTGCAAATATCTTTTGTTGTACTAGTCACCACATCACAAATTCCTTTCAGTTCAATCCAGTTAGAGGTGAGAACACAGTTGTGGAAGGAACTACAAGTACTTATAGGGATTGGGGGGGTTTTTGGCATAGAAGGTTGGGATTTTTTTTTTAATTTCTTAAGCAGTAACCTGTTTTTTCTTTTTTTTTTCAGCATTAAAGCTGGACGTCTCCTTTCACACGTTCCATATCAGCTTTATACCAAGCAGTCAAGTGTTCAGAAAGGTCTCAACTTTAACAGCATATGCAAACCTGAAGATGCCGTGCCAGGTCCAAGCAATATCGCTAAAGATCTCAACAGGGTGTAAGTGTTTCTGGTTTTGTAATGCAGATGCTCATCATTCACCCGTAATGGGTTTGCATTTGTAAATAGATAGCATTTTTAAAGTTAATTTCAGCACGCTCTGAGGAGCTGAAATTTAAACGTAAGGTATAGCTATATAAATAGTTGAGGACAGAACTCAGTTACCTGACTCCAAGCCTTCTCTCTGGTCTTAGGACCACAATTTGCTTGATAATATGACCTAGGAGTCCTAGGATGTAATATATCTGTATGGAAACAACAGGCATGCATTAAAAGATTCTAACAGGTGACACTGAAAAATAGGTCTTTATTTCAAAAATAAAAAGATGACTACTACTTTTGCTAGAGGTGTCTAGGAATGAATATAAATGCATACTAGTTGTTAATCTCTTTCTTTAGCCTCTTCAAAAAAAAAGTCATAGCATACATTGTGTATGCTAACACCAAGGTTTAAGTCATGCTTGAGAGAGAAGATGGATTAAAAAATGGAATTACAGTATTAAAAAAGTATCCTAAGAGACCTAAGACCTTGAGAAGAGAGAAGAGACTTGAAGAGAAAGCACCAGTGAAACTTTTTAACTGGCAGAGGAATTGGAATTTGGAAAGAAACATTCCACTTGAACTCTTCTGTAGATTTTTTTTTGTAAGGAGATTCCTGCATTTTTTTTAGAAGTACATATTTGTTCTTTATAGGCAAGAATAATAACATTATAGAATTTTTTTAGGTTGGAAAAGCTATCTGGATGTCATCTGGTTCAACACTACAGCTCAAACAGGGCAAAGGATCCTGTGCAAGATACTGCACTTTTTGATTTGTACTGGTAATCTGAGTTCTTCCACAGTCTGCTGATTTTTGTGAAATCTAGACGTGCATACTGCTGAGACTTCACCACATAAATGGGATTTGTCTACATTTAGGAAAAATAAAACCACTCCCACAAAATTAATATCTTAAGCAGTATTTCATACTCATATTTTAAACAATGAGTGGTACAGTCACCATCACCTCTTAATATTGCATTGTTAGAGAGTTTTAAATGAGAAGAATATTCAGACTTCCCAAAATCTCAGTGCAGTCTGAAAAACATGACTTTAAAAGCCTGCCTATCCACTTAAGTATGTACCACTGAATATACCATTTTCAACCACACAATTCTTCAAAAATACTGTGTTTGCTGTAATTTATGTTTTTGATAATCTTAACCAAATTGTTGTCATGCATAATTGGCTTTGTGGTTTCAGTGGCATACTAAATACCTAATTATTTCCCACCTTTTTTTGTGTACTTTAATTGGTAGCTTTGGGAGTTGGGAGTGATGGTTGGGTTTGTTGGGTTTTTTCCAGCAGATCAAGAGCTTGTAGAACTCTTGAAGACTTTGGTTTTAATTTCCAGAGTTAATTTTTTGAACGAAAGCTTTGCTTGTCTTTGTGCTAGTGCACTTGTGGCAGAATATTTTGGTTTATATGCTTAAAAGCTGAAAAGTAGTTTGTGGTTTTTATCAAAGCTAAGTATACGTTTGATTTTTAGAGCTTGAACAGATTTTTTCATTGAGAAAAAATAAAATAAATCTAACACATTAATCTAAAATAATTTTCTAAAAAAATAGTTCTCTGTGTATACGTTCTCTTTTCTTTTTGTTTGTTTGTAACTAGTTAAGGAAAACCACATCACTTGATAAAAGGACAACTCCTGATGGTTTGCATATTCCTGCAACATTCATGCTGTCTATGGCGGTACAGTTCTGTTAACAAATAAAAAATTATTGCAATTCAGTTGGAGACTGCCTGCCAGATTAAAGGCCTTGGAAATAGCTTTTCTAATGTGAGCATGGTCACTCCCATGTAAACTCTTAGTTAATAATACATGAAATCTGTAAAATCTTTGGTATGGCTTTGTATTTTGTGCCCTTGAGAGGCTGTGGCTCAGAATTTGAGATAATTGTCTTGGGAATGTAACTGAAGTATTCATTGAGAACAATTAGGAAGAAAAAGCTTGAAATTACCTGTAAATGTAATTTTAAATTTATTTATGAAAGATATGGTGTTTAATTATTGTATCTGTTTCAGAAATCATATTAAAAAGTATGAAATGGAAAATGAAATCACACCCAATGGAATAAGCAGCTGGAATGAACAAGAGGAAGAAGAAAGTGACGATATTGGATTTACAGAGCTGGAGGAGATTTTTCCCATACGGAAACAAAATGGGATTCAGTCTCATAAGGACAGCACTGCCCTTTTTAATGGACACACCCACACTTCTACCAGTGCCTTAAAGACACAGGATTGCTTGGTGCCCTCCGGCAACGGTGTTGCAAGCAGGTTCTCTCCAGGCCCTGTGCAGGAGGAGGGGAAGACTGACAAAGGCATGGTTGACTTTAGAGACTGCACAGTGCAGCAGTTGCAGCAAAGCAACAAAAATACAGACTTCTCATGGAGTCCACACAGGACTATGAGTAACTCATCCTCATCTTCATTTTTGCACAATAATGCTAAAATAAATGGTGCTCACCACTCAACTGTTCAGGGGCCTTCAAGCACAAAAAGCACTTCTGTACCTGCTCCTAGCAAGGCAGCTTCCTTACCTGTGTCCAAACCTTCAGATTGTAGTTTTATTTCTGACTTTTATTCACGTTCAAGACTGCATCATATATCAACGTGGAAGTGTGAATTGACAGAGTTTGTCAACAGCCTGCAGAGAAAAAACAGCGGTGTCTTTCCAGGAAGGGAAAAATTAAAAAAATGGAAAGCAGGCAGGTCTGCACTTAAAACTGACACAGGTAGATACTTGTTTAAGAAGGTTTATGTTAAGAAGATGCCTTATATCTTTGTACATTAAATGTCCAAATGAGACTACATAGTTTAGTATTAAGTAGTCATATTATAGTCAGACTATCTGGAAAAGCATGATGACTTTGATGCAGTGAACACTAATGGATCCAACTGCTTTTCGCTTTGTTTGGGCTTTTTTTACTTAAAATGTTACTTAATGTGATACTCTGATCTATATTCAATTCCTCCTTGTAGAAATAGTATTCCTGACTTTACCAAGATATATGGATTGATAAGGGAGAAAAGTACTATGTATATCTAAATACACAAGTCTGTAGTTGCTGTGTGAAAATCTGCAGGGAAAAAAAAGAGAAGAAAAAATCATACTGTTCAGCATGAGCATTTAAAAGATGAGTAACATTTGGATGTGAGTTAAAATCTAAATTTTTTTTGTTAGTTACATAGCTCTGGGTCTGTTAAAGTGGGTAGTAGTGTCATATGAGACTTTTGAACCTGGCTTGAAGAGAAATATTTTGTGTCGTTGCATCAAGGGCCAAAGTGAAAAAAATGTATAATTCATGAGAGTCAAAGTGTTACAGATAAAATATTTTGCATCTTTAGAATCTCTGGTTTACAGTCTAACTAAATTAAAAGGTTAGCTCTGTACCATTAAAGAGATTCTGACTCCTGTGCTGTAAAATTATTCACTTGTAATCCTAAAATATGCTTGAAGAGAAAATTGCCACATAAAAAAATTTGTTAGATAATAAATTAACTGATTCTCTGTTTGTGTTAGGACACACCATTTATCAAACATGTTAGCTTATGAACTACCTAATGTGTATTTTTTTAAATCAAAATGTGGTATAAGCTAATATATTTTTATTTTCTCTTTGATTTGGCCTGGCGTATTCCAATAGTTAATGCCTGTGATTCAGCTGACAAGCAGCAGCTCCTTAATTTCATCGCTTGATTTGTAAATATGCCTATTATAAGACAGTCCTTATTTTTCAAAGAATGAGTTGAAATTGTAATTTATTAAAACCAAGAAGATATTTTTCTCATTACTCAGTAATTAACTCAGATGTTAAGTGGAACAGTTCATTTGATGTATTGAAGTACTTTTTCACTGTTAAGCTTTATGCATTGTTCAAATTAATTTCTTGTTTTGATTGCCACCTTTGGTAGGTCAGCAACATAGACATGCAGGCTTGAACTTCTAGAAAGTATTTGTAGTGTTTAGGCATGTACGTTTTTCAGTGAGGAGTTATCTTGCTCATCTTTGCTGAATGTTTGCATGCATGTAAGTACAGCAGTGACAAAATCCAGTTGCATGGGACTTTTAAAACTAATTGTGGTGTGTTTCATGAAGAATGATGGTAGTTTTTAGTGCAGGTAAACTTACATTTTTGTCTTTTGAAACAGTCTTCTGATCGATGAGCAAAAAGGAATAAAATTCTGTTCCTGATTCAGTGTTAACATAGTGAAATTAAGATCCAGTGTCAACTACATGCATTAATCTCCTTTGATTCGGAGAACTTGTTAGGTAGAAGGTGTTAATCATGAGAAAATAAAAAATAGAAACTCTGAATTTAATTCATTGTTCAGGCTGTTTGTCTGCTGCTTATGTTTACTTTTCTCAGAGTAAATACCTTCTTGGTGAGAGGAAGCAAAAATATTTATGGTTTAGAGGTGGTAAAATCTTGATAATAGACCTTGATGACTACTGTGAGTAGTACCAAAGTGTATAAATTAGGGTTCAAGTTTTCTATTGGTGTATCTTCATACTAGGTAATGTGTCTGTTGCGAGCTCAGCCAAGCCACAGAGCTGTATAATGCACGTGGATATGGATTGCTTCTTTGTGTCTGTGGCTATCCGAAATAGACCAGATCTCAAAGGTTAGTATTTAAGTCTGTGTGTTGCAGTTTATTCGGTTAAACCTTCTAAAAACCAAACTTGCACAATTACAAAATTAATTTGGCATATTAATCTTTTTTCTTGCATCTTCAATAGTTAGATCATGCAACTTTCATATGCCCGTTTACCTTCTCACAATCCAAAAGCAAGTGGAAGAGAGAACTGGAATTCTTGCTATCTCCTTTCAGTATCTAAAGTAAGAAGAGAGAAGTAAAATCTGTAGTAACTATTTGTAGTAGGTTGTGACACTGTACATGATCTTACTGAGATTTTACTCTACCATATTAAAAATCAGAAATCGAATTTTGGTTGTACTAAAAGTGAGGTTTGGGCACTGTCTGTTTAAAAACAAAAGGAAAATAAAAGAAAATGTGATATCCTAATAATCTTTCTGTTTAAGAAGCTTTGTTTAACTGGAAAAGTGGAAAGGCCAAGGCTGAGAATTGTCTCTGCCTGATGCATATTTTTCAAGAGAAATTTGCTTCTCCTTTCCTTTCCTCTGTAAGCTCTTACACATGAAATATTGTAAGACCTGGAGGATTCAGGAACAATTCAGTTGGCATTTAGAAATCTGAGTTGCGTGATCGTCCTTAAGACATAGGAGAGTTTGTGGAGCACCTTAGCAAACTTTGGTAGGTTTGTTTTTTACAAGTGTGCCATTCAGAAATAGAGATCCTAGTTCTATGCAAACACTGAACTTTAGGGGTACGCAAGTTTGAAGACTTGGTGCAATGGTGACCATCTCACATTCCTAGCTCTCACAGACCTTGGGAAAGAGTAAGCTGTATGTGTGGTTCCATTGCTCTCTTCTGCCCAAAAGCAGGAGCAACTGTATCAAAGATACTCCTGCTAAGTTTGGTTCTTTAAAGCTTGATTTCCTTCCGAGTTTCAAATTTCATTATTGGAACATAAAGAATGTAGGACTTTCCTGCAAATACTTTTTCTGTTCCACAGAAGTCTGCCAGAACTTTCAGTGCGTAAATTAGCTTTCTTTGGAAACACCATGGAGGTGATGATATTACAGAAAAGTCAAAAGTTTACTAAAAATTTTGGTTTGTACAGTTAAACTAAGTGTTTTGGCGTGTGTATATTTTTCTGATTTACTTAAGCTAATAAACATGTTGAAGTATTTAAAATCAGTCCAGTGTTAGCTGTATCTTAAACTAATGAATTACTAGGTCATTGGTGAAATTTAAAGCTTCCATTTATATTTATTATTGAAGACAAACTAGTATTGGCTGTATTTTCACTCTTGAAAAACTTTTCTTCTTTACATGTGACTGCAATTAAGACAGATTCGTTGTCACAATTCCAAGTCACTTTCGTAGCTGTTCCTTCTTTAGTGCCTTGAGAGCATCTAAGCTTGAAAGAAACTATAAAAAGTAAATTAAAAGTCCTTATCATCCTATCCTAATTGTGCTGTTACTAAAATGTAAGCTATTCTAGGTACTGACCTGTAAGTATATGCATTTTTTCTCCACAGGAAAGCCAGTAGCTGTTACTAGTAACAGAGGTACAGGAAAGGCACTGCTGCGCCCTGGTGCAAACCCCCAGCTTGAACAGCAATATTACCAGAAAAAGCTATTGAATGGCAAAGCAGGTACAGATAAGTCTGTCTGTATGTATGTTTTTAACTGTTGTTATAGAAGACTTTTTCTTTAAAATTATTGATAAAGTGTACCATGGATAAATTTATTTCTTTCATGTGGGGGATTTCAGAAAAGAAATATCTTTGGACAACATGGTCCTCTGTGGTCTCAGTAATAGCAGGCCACAGAGGCTTCTTGTTAGTTAGCTTTGCTCAGTATGGGTAAATTAGTTTAGAGTAATTTTAGGTTTTACTCACTTTCTGGAGGTTGAGTGTAAGATAAAATGTTAAGTAGTTATTTAAAATGAGAAATAAATACAGGTTGTCCAGGATCACTTTTTTCTCAGAAAGTCGAGTATAGAGAAGAAGGTACAAAACGAATTTTAAAAGTCTACTACAGGTTTTTTTACTATAAAAATAGTAACAACAGTACATGGCCGGTGAGAAACTGATAGAAGTTGGCTTTTGAGTTGCATATGTAGAATATCTGTGTACAATGGGTTAATTTGGGTGGTCCTTAGAGCATTTTAGGTTTTTGGAAAGTCTGTGCAATTTTCATGAGTTCTCTTTGTTCAATACTTTGTTTTCTCAAAACCAGGGCGTCTGTTGTAGTTTGAGAATTCCATAATTGCCTGCAGTAATTAAGAAATTTGTTACTTTCTGTGTCCTTAAGTAGTAGTGTACTAATATAAACCAAAGTTTTATTAATAAGTTTTATTATACTGCCTGAACTGTATTTAGTATGAGAAAGTATATTGCTAAACATTGGCAACTTAAGTGGCCAGCAACAGTCTGTTTAATTATCTAGAAGTGTAGTTCTTACCACAAGGTTGGTAAAAAGTGCATATACAGGGGTTAGCTGCTATTTAATTTCGGTTTAGATTTGGAAGTTGAGTTTCTCTTTTACCCTTTCTTATATGCAGTTTTTACCAAACTTGTGGTAGTAAGTACTTTTGTTATAAAGTCTACACCTCAGTGGTTTATTTGGATGATACAAGAGGGGGCAAAAGACAGGTTGTTCTTCCATGGTTGTTTATAGAACGTTAGTGCTTTGGAAATTGGTGGGTTGTTGGGGTTTTTTTAAGACATTAAGAAGCAAGGTATTACTGGAAGTGATGCCATTTCATTTGTCTTTTTTGCTGTAGTTTAAGAACACTTCAAAACTGAGGTAGAATATATGTTTGTGGAACCCACTGGCCTTTAAGCTTTTAAGGGCTTTTCAGTATGCTCCAGACAAAGATAGCTGTGGTATTTATGGAGTTGGATTTTCTGTAGTAGGGCTTGTGTATGAAGTATTTACTGGTAATTCAGTTTATACAGTGATGTCCTAACTTTTATTAGGGCCTTGACCTGGATCGGGATGTGGCTTTATACAGTTGAGTGGTTTGGAGAGTTAGATGGTTGAATTACAGAAGTTTAGCTGATACCTAGCATGTTCTTTTGTTTCACAAATTCAATAGTATCTCTTCTACTGTATTTATTGCTTAAGTGTACAGCAGATTTCAACCTCATTGTATAACAAGCTCAGTTTCTTACTGTGGCAGCTTTTTCTGAATATCACAGATTCATTTCTTTAACTTCAGCATCCAGTCTCAACTGGCTTGCATGCAGGCAGGCAGCTAGCTCTTTCTTTCTTGGTACTTAGGCTGATTGTGCAGCCTGTTGTTTTGGTGAAAGGATTTTTTCCAAACATTCTTTTTATAGTCTCTGTTTCATTAGCTGCAGTTCATAATATTTTTGAGTCTCTGTTTATTTTTATCTCCATGTACAATTGTTTTACCAATTAAAAAAAACCCAAACTTGTTGTTTCTGCTTGCATTTTCTTATAAGTACGTGGTTTGTCTTCCTTTTGGGGTAACGAAATTACAGTTAGTTATGGTCTTAGATGTAAAGGTGGAATTGCTGATTAGGCTTCTCAGACATCACAGTATCTTAGAAAGCGACACACTTCACAGCATGTGTTTAATTGTGCTGTGCCAGAGGGAAATACAGTCCAGTAGGTGCAAGCATTACATGCAAAAGTGCTTTTTCTTAAATATCAAAAATACGGAATGGTAAATTAGGCTGTTGCAACAGACACAATGGGGACATGTTATATAAATGAAATAGAAAGGTAGTTGGGAGGAACTTAGAACATGAGCATATTTTTACATCCATGCTTTAACATGGAACCCACTTGAGTTTTTGGTGCTTCATACTTTCCAGGCTGTTCTCTGATTTTGCCTTCTCCAGGTCTTGCTTATTTGAAAAAAGGTTCCAAATTAGAAACCAACTGAAAACACAGAAACAGAGCACCTCACCCCCTCAAAAAAAAAAACAAAAAAACAAAAACCAAAAACACAACCAGAAAAAAAAACCAAAATAAAAAAAAACCAAAACCCTTATGAATCACTTTTGACCAAATACTGAATTCTGCTGCTTCAGCTACTTTTTTTTTTTTTAATTACTTCTTTAGTGATACTGGTTCCTAACTTTGATCTGCATTGCTAGACAAATACCTAGTGTCAATAGAATCTTCAGTCTTTTATGAAGTACTTTCTTTTTCTTGTATTAATTCATCTAAAAATGCATAACTTTTAAATTTAAAAACTTGATATCATTCTCACCCTAAATCACCAAATTTGAGATAGGCTTTCTAGATAGTAGAAATTACTTCTCTACATACATGCCATCTTTAACATTCATGTTCTAAAGATAAAAGATTAACATATGTTAATCAGGATTCATAGTTTGGGGTCTCTTCCATGGCCAGGATGCCCAAGATGTGAATGTTTTCTAGACTTCCTTTCCCTAAACCCTAGAATCTCCCTTTTCATTCTAAAGAGCAGCAGATTTTAACCATCATATTAGTCACAGATTTATTCTCAGCGATTTCTTTTTCACAGACTTGGGTCCTGGCCTCTGATTTCTCCATCCGTTGCTCCACATTCACCATGTGCCTGTCTAGTTTCCCAGCTTTTGATGAGAGGTTCTCTACCTTGCCTTCCATTGAGGACAATGTGTTCTGCATTGCCCTGAATTTC
This sequence comes from Rhagologus leucostigma, assembly GCA_013397725.1. Lineage (NCBI taxonomy): Eukaryota > Metazoa > Chordata > Aves > Passeriformes > Rhagologus > Rhagologus leucostigma. The sequence goes on along the minus strand of VZTD01000832.1, from coordinate 1,278,195 downwards.
ACATGAAGTGACTCCATCAGCTCATGGGGGGATCTGCTCTGCTGCGATGTGGAAAAAGTCGACGAATCCAGTGAAGATAGACAAGATGACAGCATCATCTCAGGCCAGGGCACAGGAAGGCATGGACTAAAGAAGTTGTTCTTGTCATTCTTATCTTTATTTGGGGCATAATTTTGCTCTGATTTTCAATTGCAGACATCTTAGGTAACTTATTGAGCTCATCATAAATTAAAATATTTAAGAAATTAAAAAGTGCACAAATTTAGCAGAAATTTTGAATAAAAGCAGTTTTCCACATGAGTCAGGCTCTACCCCGGTATCTCCACTCACTCATTATACCACTTTCTCTGGTTTGATAGCTACTCATATGTGCACGTAGCACCACATTTCCTTTCAGTCAGACTGTCGGTGTGTAAGTTGTTAGTACTGTGGAATATAGTTAGGCATTGTGGCACTCTGCAGAAATCTCCCCATTTATAGTATTACAAAGGTGTATGGTATTAAATAGACTACAGTAATGAAAAAGAACTGTGTAGTGGATTTCATTTTAATTAAATAGAAGCATTTTATCTATATAATACCTCGTTGTTTGGATTCTGGTGGGAGTTTGGGCGGGCATAATAGGTTTTGCATCTAGTGATTTTTTTCAAGCTGATCCATATTCAGAGTGTAGCAAGTATTTCAGGGTTTACATACTGTGAAAACCCAAATAGAAAGAACCAGAAAATATTTTGCTTGTTTCCATTATTCAGTGTCATGGAATTCTGTCTAGTACCTAGTACCCAGTGGGCCTGGAGGATCCTTTAAAATTTATATAAGAATATGTAGTAAAGTTTTATAGGATTTGGGAAGGTCTGTCTCATTTTAAGTCTGAGATTGCAGTATTAATAATTGTATTGTTTTGATCCAAGATAAGTTTGGGGTAATATTTGAAAGAAATTGACATATCCTAATAAGAGAATTACTAGTAAGTAAAGGCAGAAGTTTTTTCAGTTAATGTCCCCATAAGAATGTTAAAGGAAATATAAGTTTCTAGCTGGTGTTTTTTATTTAAACTAATTTGCATTCTGGTTTTCACTTCTTAAAAATCACTTTGTGGTATCTAGACTACTAGAAAAATAGTTTTAAGTATGATATGAAGTGGATTTATAATCTATATGAAATGTCAGTGTTCTGATATTGGGAGTGCTTTTTGTAAAAAGGAACATGGCTAAGTGTCTTGTTTAGTTAAGCAGTTGGTAAATAATTTTGAGTGTCTTGTATTTGTTGGCAGGATGTGTTTGTAACAGTTAGCCACAAGTATTTGATTGTTTTTATGGTCAGTAAAGCTAAGATCATTCTTACTTTACAGTGTGGTGTATGTAGTCACTAACGAGCTGCTGTCTAGTAATTTCAGGGGAAATAGAAACACCATTTTTCTGTTAATATTGTTCTTGGTAGTATGGACAGACCTGAGAGACATTACTGGGGAAGGGGGCTGGGTTTTTTTTCTGGACCATGATATGAATCAATATAGTATTAAGAACCTCTTAGTCAACAGATAACAGTATAGAAATTGTGTAAAATAAAATCCGTAATTTTTATTTTATTTGCATTCATTGTGTTGAACTCTTAGGAAAAATAACATAAAGACAAATTTCATTTTTCAAGCAGAAATTAGAGTACCTGATCAGCTGGACTCAGTCTGGGAGCAGCCAGATTCCACACATGTGAATGGAGCTGACTTCGATCTCACTGTTCTGTCCATGGCTGAAATAGCTTCTTGTAGTTATGAAGCCAGGTAGGTAAAAGCTACCCAGTAGTTTGCTTGAAAATCTCATACAGATAGGCATAAGATGTCCAGAAATAGTGGTTATTAGTGGTTAAACTTATCTAGAGAAGTTGTTTCTGTTCAAAAGTTGCAATTATATAGGTTGTTAGAATTTAACAGAAGGTCTTCTCTCTGGATGCTGCTGCTTGGTAGATGCTCAGTAGCTCTCAACCCAACCTACGTAGAACTTGAAACAAAGCCCATGAAGAAAAATCTTATGCCTTTCACTGTGATACTGTTGATTTCATGTTATCATCGTGTCTTTGTAACAAAGTTGCAGTGTTTTATAGAATTAATGACTCATTCTGAAGGTTTTACTTCAAACAGAAAATGTGAATACTGAACTTAAAAAAACATTTTTTGCAGAGACTTTGCTGACCATCTCCAGTGACCTAACTTAAAAAGGTTTAGAATATGAAACGACTTTTATAAATATAAACACAGTGTTAGAAATACAGGGGGTTTTCCCCGATGGAAATAATACTCCAGAAATTATTTCTTCATTGGAACCTTTCTTAGGCTTGCTAGGATAGGCAGACTTGTACTTATATCTCAAAAAGAGTTTATTTATTAAGGGAAGCCTAATTATGTAAGCTTGCACCTTGGAAAATAAGATGTCATTACCTTAGTCACTGTAGTATATGTGTGGTTTTAATTTGAAACAGAAGATAGCACGTGTGCTTTCTGGAATCTTGTCTTTAGCATTTTCCTAAAGGCAGGTTTCTCACGTTCCATGGCTTGCTACTACACAGCTAATTCAAATGCTCTATTTGCAGTTATTTTTTTAACCTGTTAAATTTCTACCTGTTCACTGAATTCCTATTCCTATTTTTGTGGGAAAAGACAAATAATTAATTTGAAAATTCTCCCTATTAATTTGTGGAAAAGTTTTCACTGTGTTTACTTGGGGTTTATTCTATTTAATTTTAGACAAGTTGGCATAAAGAATGGAATGTTTTTTGGCCAAGCAAAAAAGTTGTGTCCAAATCTTCAAGCAGTTTCATATGATTTTGATGCGTACAAAGAAGTTGCACGGACAGTATATGAAATACTAGCAAGGTAATGTGCTGTTTGTTTGCATGATCTTCATGGTAAGATTATCAAGCATGTTTTCTTTGCCAGTACGGAATGCTATTATTCATTTCATATTTTCATCTCCCACTCTTCAGCTTCACTGAAGCTATTCCTATTTGAGGTCTTCCTTTCTAGTATTTTTGGTACTTGGAGCACCATGCTTCTGAGCATTCTTTTATCTTGAAGCCAAATCCTGTAAACAGTCAACATCTGACTTCCAAACGAGTCACTGTTAAATTTTTTACTGATTTACATAGTGAGAAGCAGATCCCTGCTTAGAAGAGAGATCCTTCCAAGAGATGTTTTTTGAGTAATATAAGAACAGGTTATTAGAGTAACATCTATTTAGAAGCTACTTTCTGATTTAAAATGCACTTGAAATAAAACTGCAAATTTGTTATTGTCAATGAAAAATAAATATTGAACTCCTTCTTCAGCTGTTCCTTTAAAATCAAGATGCATGTTGAAATTAGTTTTATATTAATAATATTACTGTAATTTGCTATTTTAGCATTTTTAATATCTAAGTGATGTGTGATACAAAATAGGCAGGGAAATGCCACCACAAAAGGAAGACTTTATTCGCTACATATTTGTTTTAACAGATGGTGAGCTGTTGCTGGTGTTTCACCTCCTTTACTTTGTGTTGATAGCTATACTCATAACATCGAAGCAGTCAGTTGTGATGAAGCACTAGTAGATATCACTGAAATCCTTACAGAGACCAGACTGACTCCTGATGAATTTGCAAATGCTATCCGCACTGAAATCAAAGACCAAACTAAATGCACAGCTTCTGTTGGGATGGGTAAGTAATTTCATTTCTGTTTACAAGCAGTGACTGCTTTCATTAGTATATCAAACCTATGTAAGTTTGCTTAAACTCCTAAGTGTTTGTGGAATATGTTGCCATTTACATTAAATTAGTGTGAACAAAAAAAATTTTCAAAAGTTGAAAGTTTTAAGCAAAAATATATGAAATTTCCAGATCACAGGATATTCTGAGTTGGAAGGGACCCACAAGGCTGATCAAGTCCAATTCTTAAGTGAATAGCCGTCCAGCTATCATTTCTCCTCTGTTACCTGAACATTATGCTAAAATTCCACTCTTGCATTCATTTTTATGAAATGCTACTGTATTTTTCCAGTAAATAGAAAAATGAGCGCAGATTGTGCTCCTTAATGGAGATAGCAGTAAGGGTTTACAGGGTGACATGATCTTGCATAGTTATTAGAAGGTATTGAAAGCAAAGATTTGTGTGATTTGTAGTAGGTATTGTATATGAAATCACACATCTGAAAAGACTTCCTTGATTTGTTTTTACTTAGCTCCTTCCTTTCTCCTTTTGTTTTTTCCTAATTAATACTAGAATTGAGTATCTGTACGTACCTGTACTGAATATATATAAGTGTGTGAAATCCACTTGTGAGACAAGCTGAAATTCATGACTGTAAGCAGAATTCTTCCCTTATTAACTTTGCAATTGCAGTTACCACTACAGTATCACTGCTGTTATAGCAAATACTGCTGACTGATAATTCGAAAGTAGACACTGCAGATATATATGAATATATTTCATTAAATTCTTGGTAAGAGTTAAAGAATTTGACTGTACTTTCTGCATTTTTCCTTGAGTGTTAAACTGTGGTATTCTACTTGAGAATCAACAGAAGTTACACAGACATGCTTTAATTGGTTGTTTTCACAGGTTCCAATATTCTGCTGGCCAGAATGGCAACTCGTAAAGCAAAACCAGATGGACAGTATCACTTAAAACCTGAAGAAGTGGATGATTTTATCAGAGGGCAGCTTGTTACCAGTCTTCCAGGTACTCCTGTCTTTTAGAGGGCATTTTGCCTCCTGATATTAAACCAGTTTTAGCTACAAATTTGCTTTCTAGGTCAAACAAGATTAGCTGCTATTCCATGTTTATGATCCAAAATGTGATAGACAGTAAAGACATATGGCATACACCTGTATGAAAAAAAGGCTTTATTATATTTTTTTATTGTTCCAGGAAAACACTTAAAAGCATTGTAACATAAGGCATTTCCTAGCATGTAACTCTATATTGTTATTCAGTACATAATGTGACACGGTCATGGTGCAAGAAGTGCTGAGTAAGCACTCATTTATGCTTTTAGTGGTCAGCTGACCTCAGCCTGCATGTTTCCACATATATTTAGTGTCAAATGTAAAAAATAGTATCTTTATCTGTTTAAGATTAGAAAAGGAGGGAAAGGCAGTAAAAAACGGGCATCCATAGACACTGAAATGGAAGATTGGTAGAAATAGCATCCACAGACAGGTGCAGATTTGCCAGAAATTCTCTTTATGTAACCCCTTCTGTGGTCAAACACTGTTTACAGCACAGTGCAAGCTTCTTTTATGCCATTTCTCTTTGGCATAACTCACAGGAGATATTCTTCCTCCAGAATGTTGCTTGTATAGTACTGTGCTTTGACTTTAAGGTTTTAAAGTTTTCAGAATTCACTTGCATGTTCATAGTAAAAACATTTTAGTGTTTGTGTTAATAATGCCACCCCAGCAGAGAAACAGATTATCAAAAATTGAATCTGATTACCTAAGATTTCTGATTTTTGCTGACTTTGGTAGTGTGAACTCATAGGATTAATATTTTCTGGAAGTAACAGTCAACCTCTCCAAAACCCAGAAATATACTTCAGTTTATCAGACTTACATATGTGCTGTTGCCATGGATACCTACAATTTCGAGTGCTTGGTAATTCAAAGCACAAGTGATACAGGTATGCTATCACTTCTACCTGAAATATAATTTTTCTACCTAGGAAGCAGTGTAGCAGTGGTCAGAATATTTGTTGGTTTTCTTTTAGATTAAATCACTTGTACATGAGGGGAAAACATATTACATGTTGGACACTTTTTGGACTGAGTTGTTGTGGGGATTCAGAGCGATATAATCTGTAACAGGCAGTACCTTGTCAAGACAGTTTCCAAGCAGGAGTCATTCATATTTTACCTAAAAATAAACAAACATGCTGCAGTGTGACATCTTAAATTAAATACATGAAACAGACTGAAGATACACCGGTGATGACAGCAAAAGTTTCCATTCAAAGTGTGTTTTATGGAGCAGAATTTATTTTATATATATTTATTTGTTAATTTGATATGACTTAATATAGGTTTAAAAATAAAAATTTTATATAATCAGAACCTAACTGGCTTTGAATTGTATAAGGTTAACAGAACTAATTGCTTTGCTGTTAGGAGTTGGCAGGACAATGGAATCTAAGCTGGCTTCTTTGGGAATTAAAACCTGTGGAGATCTGCAGTGTGCTTCAATGTCAAAGCTACAAAAAGAATTTGGTCCAAAAACAGGACAAATGCTCTACAGATTTTGTCGTGGTTTGGATGACCGACCTGTTCGTACAGAAAAAGAAAGAAAATCTGTTTCAGCAGAAATCAACTATGGAATAAGGTTTACACAGGTAAATTAAACTTGTTTCTTTTTTGCAGTGACTTCTTTCAGCTGTAGAGGAATCTTCTCATATTCTGATTATTTTCACTTGCACTTTGATCTGTTAGAGCACCATCTTAGCCATGAAATAGAAATGAGGAAAATGAAGAAGTAGGAGACCAAACGATAAAATGGGAGGAGAGACTGCAAAAGTATTGGACTGAAAAGAAGCTTGCACAAAATTAGCTGGCGATTCTGCATTCGTTATACAAGTCTGGTACAGAAAAAGAGAACTGCCATAGGTTTGTCAGCACCTAGCATTCTCTTTCATTTAAATGCTGATTATTCAAAGATGCCAGTGCCTGAAACTATCACCAGCTGCTCCCATACAACATTTTTATTAGACTTTCACAAATGCTGTTTGGGGGGAGTATTATTAACAAAACTGTATTTAAAAAGTAACTCAGGACTTTGTTGAGATCTTGGGTATTTATAGAAATGATAAGAAAAAAATGAGTTTGAGGAGACCTGATGATGTTGCATAGTCTGGACCTTTGCTCAAAGCAAGGAAGCTGATAAATCAGACCAGTTGCTCAGGACTTTATCCAGTCTGGCACTGGAAATCTCCAGGAACGAAGACTGCAAACTTCCCTGAGCAACATGTTCCACTGCTTGACTTTCCTCATGGTGAAAAAGATCTTAAGTCCTATGCTCTTCATCTTCTAGGTTTGTGCTTAAAGTTAGACTTGCAACTCTTTATTGCAGTTTCTAAATACATTTTTTAAAGACTTCTTTCAGCATTAGAATAGGAATCTACTATCTCTCCTAATTTCAGCAACCTACAATGTAAACAAAACACTTGAAGTTAAATGAGACAGTTGCTTATGAGTCAGCTTGCTCTTTTCAGTTTATACAATCTGGATTGTATTAACCCTTAATGATTTACCTTCAGTATTTGAAAACTAGTAATTATCTAAACATGTTGTTTTTCCCCTTCAGCCTAAGGAAGCAGAAGCTTTCCTTCTGAGCCTTTCAGAAGAAATCCAGCGTAGACTTGAAGCTGCTGGTATGAAGGGTAAACGATTGACCCTTAAAATTATGGTCAGAAAGGCTGGAGCACCAGTGGAGCCTGCAAAGTATGGAGGTCATGGAATCTGTGATAATATTGCCAGGTAACCACTAGGCGTGAACGCACTTCTGCAGGATCTAAAATTTATAGGAAGGCGAGATAGAAATTTCAAAATACATGGTACTTCTTTGTCTACGTATCAGACTTGCACCAAAATAAGAAATAGAATATTATTATCAAAAATCCTCTGTATTTGGATTGTACATTTGTGGTGTTCTGGTTATCAGTAAGACATATAGGCTTATATATTGTTGGTGTACCTTTCTCTAGCTTGCTCAGTATTGGAGATGAGGATTTTCTTAGAGTGTTTGAAGAAGACATATTTACATCCTGCACTATGACACACATGCAGCAGCATTTGTTTCTTTCAGTAACCAGCCAAGTTGTAAGGTTCTGGCGCTGCATAGTGTTCTCTCTCCCTGAGCTGTGAGATGTTGGGTACTTTCCTTTTTATTGAGAGGCTTTCTGCTGTTTCTTGATAGATCTCTTACTGATTATGACAGTTGGAGTCAGTTCTCAGAGAAAATTGTGCTTTGTACTTATCAAGAAAGATGTCTGATAGTACAGTAGTCCTTGAAGTCTAGAATGCATGGAAGCTATGGCAATATTTGCAGAATGACTTGCTACAGAAGACTGAAAGGCCACTTCGAGTTCTGAAGATGGAGCTGGCATCAGACACCTTGGACTGCAGTCATTCATCTTAGTCCAGACAAGTTTGGTGGTGTTGAATCTTGTGTTTCCTGTTATTTTACCAGTAAATCTGCAGAGAATTTTTTTGGTCCTAGAAGAGACAATTAAGTTCTGAAGTGGAGCTTAGAAAGTTGAATCTCAGAATCGCAAGGTCAAAGACTGGTGCCCCATGTTTCAGCTGTTCAAGAAAGCAATCTGTTCAGGTCTCTTGACCTTCGCAGTTACATTTCTTCATGTAGGTGTAAGTTCCTCATCAGAACTGCCTTTGTTTTCTTGTGTATCCTTATCAGTGTAATAAAGTTTCATTCTACCTGGGCTCTCCATAGCACATATCATCCAGATGCTCCCTGTAGTGGCTGCCCATCCCTGGAGAAATGGGATAATCCAATTATTCTGCGTGGATGGATACTCAGCTGATGGGTTACTGTCAGAGGAGTAGGACCCTCAGCTTCCACAAGCAGTGCTGTTACTCCTATTCATTGTTCTTTGTTCCTTGTTGATCAACTGGATGATGTTGACTGAACATTTTTTAATCTGAATTTTGTTTACATACTTGCCTAAGTATACAAATACAGGGATATAATCTAGGCATAGAGTATTTTATGCTGTTTCATACAAGATTTCATATAAGATTGTCATGGAACCTTCTAAATATACATATATTTTTCAGGCATACACTTCACTATCAAAGCAGTTGTTTCTTTTGTACGGGATGATCCTGACTTTTGACAGACCAGTAGGTCTTTTCTACTTTTCCTTCCATCTCAGGTGGTTGTAACAGACTAATCCCTCCTGAACTGAACGGTCATTTGGTCAGAGTTGCTGATAACAGAAGAGATGGTAGAGTTCACAGATCACAGAATATGCTGAGTTGGAAGGGACCCCCAAGAATCATGAAGTCCAAGTGCTGGCCCTGCATAGCACCATCCACATGCCCAGGTGTTCTTTCAGTGGGTTAGAGTTCAACAGTAGGACTTGCATGCATAGAGCCTGTCACATGCTTGTGATCTTGTTACACAGAATTCAGCTGTAATAAAAACTGAAACTACAAAATTCATGTTTCACTATAAGAAGCTCATCATTTTTTAGAATTGGTATATATATCAAGAAGAAAATCCATCAGTCTATACATTTTTCTGGCTGTCCTGAATTCTTCGAGCTGAAGATTTACTTTTAGCAGCCTAAGAACATATCTGTAGTATTGAGTGTGCATTGAGATAAAGCTTTATTCCTCCTTTATTTTAACTAGCGTCAGAGTGCTTTCTCATGAACAGATCAGTGCTTTGTACCCCTTTTCTGTGGTCAGGCATAGTAATGCAGACATGCCTTGAAATTTCCCTAATTTGTGAAATCTTCAGTAAGGTGAGGGGGCACCCAAGAATGCAAAATTGTTCACACATCGCTAAAGCAGTTCAGATGCTGGGATTTTGTGTGGTGATGTCCCTGTTTCCGCTTCTGGCTTTCCGGTGACTTTGTCAACCCCAGTCAATCCAGGTTATGCTGTAGGTGCTGTGTTTCTGTCTTTGTTAGAGCATTTCTGTTCAGCCCAGTGAAAGGCTTTTTAGCAGTGGAAGGGTAAACTCCAAAAGTTGCATCCAAGCGAATGGATTAGAATCTCAGAGTGGTGTTCCCCGAGGTGACCAGTTTCTCTCTTCAGTTTAAGATTTTCTCTGTAGCTATGGCTCATGACCCATGTCTTGCCCCCTTACCTCACAGGTGAATGGCTTGCTGTGCTTTCTCATCCTAGAGATCAAGATTCCTTAGGATTATAATCATAGTGCTACAAAGGATTCAGACTTGCGGACAAACTTAAAATCACATTCGCTTTTGAGATTAAATGTTATTTTTACTGCATTCCTGAAACCCAGTCCTGATAGTTCAGCATAGACCTTTTTAAAATATTTTTCTGAAATGATGTGTACCTTTAGACGCGTGGTGATATTGGTCCCCTTTTTCTTAAAAATACTAGCATGTAAAGCTTAGGGAGATCTTCGTATTGTTCACAGTAGGAGGGTTTTTGGTTTTCACATTGGTAGAACTAGATCTTTCCAGAGATCACTTGGCTGTTCATGGTGGTTTCTGACAGATTCGAAAGCAGAATAAACACCACCAAATTGTTTAGTAAGTTGTCAGGATGGCACCCTGTCAAAACACCAAACTTCATTTTGTTTATGGAGCCCACTCCATCAGAGCTAGAACTGCATCAGTTATTTCAGTGAGAAGACTCACATACATTTGATGAGCCACTTGAAATTCTGTCCTTACCTGTGTCAAAGGCTAGGCCATTAGAGAATCCATAACTACCAAGCACTGCTGCTGCCCTGCCATACTCTCAAGTGGTAATTCGTAAAACTCACAGCCAGATTGTTTTGTGAGACTTGTTGCAAGAAATTGCCCATAGCTTAAGATAATTCAGAATGTTGTTTACAGTTACTTGCCATTAATTCTAATTCCTTGTTGTTTGTAATCCACATGCACATGCCTGTATCTGCTTCCCCTCTGAGTTCCTTTTGAAACTCTTGCTGTAGACATTTGACAATTGACAACTGAAATAGTACTGAGCAAACTCTCTGTGAACCAAGCTTGAGTGAAAGATAGAAATGCACAAGTGTGTTTTTGTGCAAACTGTAAACTTCTTGGGAAACTTTTTGTCTGGCTTCAGTAGATTGCATGTACACAAATATATACTAAATTTGACCTTTTAATGTGTGGACTGCACACTTGAGAACGTTCATTAGTAAGTATTCTGCTTTTCTTACTTTTTCTGTAGATCATGCTTAGTTTTAACTACCTTTAAAAAGAAACCACAGAACAAATAAACAGTGTTCTGTTTCTGTATGCCAAGAAATTATGATCTCTCTTTCTTTCAGGTCCTCTCTGGAACAAATACAGAATTTTTGTCTTTAGGATTTGTGAAGCAGTTTTCTTTTTAACCATACGTGTTTATTCTTTCTAGGACTGTGACTCTAGACCATGCAACAGACAGTGCAAAAGTAATTGGGAAAGAAACTCTGAACATGTTTCACACAATGAAACTGAACATATCCGATATGCGAGGGGTGAGTTAATTGGAAAACTGAAATTCATTCTCTTTATCAACCTGCTTTATTGTCTTTCATGGATTTTCAGTTCCCCATGGTAGATGATAAACTTAAGCAAAAGTGTAGATAATACAAAGCTTATGTAAATTAGTGTATTCAATCATATTATGTTTTGTAACCTTTGAAAAACATGGTTACAAAGCCATTAATGTAAAAAAATAAAATTTTTTTGTGATATAAATTAATCCACAACTTAAAACAGCCTGAGGTAACGAAGTAAGACTGTATCTTCTACAGTTCTATCAGCACATGTAAATTTTATTTTGTCTTAGAATTTTCTGTAAACTTTTGCCATACATTAATTATGTAACTAACACAAATACTGCTTGTAATGCCAATCAAAGATGGAGATTAAAGGAGCTTTTGTTCTAGACTGCAAGTCATAGAGCAAGAGAAGTTACCAGCCCATGGTTTGGCCTTTGTTTGAAGGTGATTTTTTGGCTCTTTTGATTCATGGTTTATTTTAGAATTCTTGCTCATCTCAGTGGTTTTGTCATAGCAATGTGACCCCACGATGCCACTGTTTTGATATCAGCCATATGTTGAAATGGAACACAGAGAGTTTCTAAAACAAACTTGCGTTAATTTGTCATCTGGATGTAGAAGGAGGGTTTTGATTCACAGTGGTGCCTTGCAAAGTCGGCTCCCTGGCTTGGAGTTAAGGAAATATTTAACCATCCTGTCCCTATCTTTTTCTGGTTTCTTGTTTGTTTCCTTTGCTGTTTTTGATATGCGATGTCATTCTATTTCACTTCATTTCTTTTGAGAGGATTCGATTCTTAAAGTTAGTATTCCCTAGTTTTTGGACATGATGTTTTACAAAACAGTGTACTACTGCTGACCACGTGGCTCTTTTGAGTTCTGGAGGGGCCATTCAGTTCTAGATTACATAATCAAGTCCAGATCCATCCAGGGTTCCTCAGTGATTCTCCTTTCAACTGATTTCTGACATGCCCAGTGTATATGTCTCTGTGGGAGCTAGTCCCCTTAAACCTTATTTATACGTGAGGTGAGACGTGCTTGAAAGTCTTGTTTTTCTGTCGCTATCTAGAAAAGATCCTGAGCTGATACCCTTAGTTGTTTGCCCACACTTGGGCAGATAAATGCACTCAGTTGTCCCATAGACTTCACATAACACTCAAACTCTTGTCCTAAAAGGCAAAAAAAATATCCCAAGGCAAAGTTGTATAGCACAACAAACACAGTACTTACTCCAAAGGTTTCATTTAAGTTCTAGAGCTCAAACTTAGAAATACTTCAAAGCAAAAAGATAAAAGCGCAAAGAAGAACTTTTACAGTGATAATGTCATATCCCATTATTGCAACTAAGAAAGTGTTAAGAAACAAATCTTACTATGTAATTATAGAAGAAAACCTGGTGGAAATATATACACTAGCTCCTTCATGCTTTCTGAGTCCCATATACAACTTTTTCTAAGTGTCAGGTTTTCTTTAAAATTATGGAGGATTGGCAATGAACTCACACAGTGCACCAGTGCATTCTGAATTAGACACACATTTTGTACCCCTGCTGATTTGGTATTTAAAAGTTAAATGAAAAAACTAGGATGCCTTGAAAAATGAGGAACACCTCATCTAAAAAAGACTACTTCTACCAAAGTACTTTCATCCACTGAGACTTTGCAAAAACAGTGTCTACAAGTCAAACCAATAGTATTTTTCTCATTTGTAGACTGAAATGATGGATTTAGTGTAGATTGTCCTTGGTGAAAAGCATTGCTTTTTTAGGCAGATTTAATACTAACTACGTTTTTGTCACTGTTTCTGAATTTGTTAGTGTCTAAGAAATTTCATAGAAAACACATTGCTTCATGATCCTGTTGACAGCACTTTTTTGTATCAGAGAAGTTAAGATGGTAGTATCTTTGTAATTTCTTAGTTGTTGGATTGTGGTGGATAATCCTGGGATTTGTTTGGGATGTTTTTAGTGGCCGTTTATGTGTATTTCAATATATTTTTATTTGTCCTCTCCCCCACCCATAATAGGCAGCCAATTCCAAAGAAGGCAATGCTATTATGATATAATTACTGATATAATGATATAATTAATGATTTTTTAAATTTATTTTACTTATTTAAAACTTCATTAAATGAATGCATTTATGTTTTCGATTTAGGTTGGGATTCAGGTACAGCAGCTAGTTCCCATCAGTAAAACAACTTCAGCTCACTCAGCAGTACAATCTGGACATTTACCTGGTGGATCACATTCAGTTATTGATCTTTTTCATGTTCAGAAAGCAAAAAAGCACTCAGAAGAAGAACATAAGGAAGGTCAGTAAGCTTTGTACTTGGCATGTGTGATAATGATCAATTCTGAAGGACTCTAACATGGATCACCTTTTGGAATACTTATTCAATATTATACCAGTATAAATCATGCAACATAAACTTTCCGAGAGTGGGGTTTGCTGCTGCAAATGAAAATGCTGCTAATAAAACTTTGTATAGGATTAGTCCAATCTTTTTTGTTTGGTTTTTTTTGTTGTTTTAGTTAATAGTAACAGAGGATACTTTGAAATAGAAAGTGTTATGATTGTGCTATATATTGTGTAAACGCTTCAGCAAATAATGCTAGAAATTACCTTTTACTGTGTCTTGAATCTTCAGAGTATTTTTAACTATTAGATTATCATTCTGTATTTTGTTTCCATATGTATAGTATTTGTGGCTGCTATGGACCTTGAAATATCTTCTAATTCAAGAACTTGCACTTTTCTTCCATCTCGTGGTACCAACCTCACACCTGGTCTCAATTCTAATGCCAACAACACCGAGTCTGCTGTCAAGTGGAATGGCATGCATTCTCCTATCAGTGTAAAATCCAGGCTCAATTTGAGTATTGAGGTTCCATCTGCTTCCCAGGTAAACCTGAGAATATGAAATATCTGCAGTATATTGTAATAACTTGGGATTGTCTGTCTTATTTGGATAGACCCAAAAGGACCTCTTGAAATAAAAAGAATTCTAGTAAACTACAGTGCACAGTAAGTAACTGTTACTGATCCAAAAGTATTTTGCCTTAATAAAATAAGTGATGTTGAAGTTAGGGTGCACACTTAACGTTTGTAGAGGATACCACTATTTAAATGAAAGGAGGGCAGTCTTTATTTAAGTAAAATATTTCTGTGGGATTTGGGGATTTTTTTTAGGTGTGTTTTAACAAATGGACAGCCTTCATTATTTCCACCCCACATGCTGTTCAAGTAGACATCTGTTAGAAGGGTCTGCTGTGAAACAGCTGCACAGAATTCTGCAGGTATTTTAGGTATAAGCAGATTTACTTGCTCTTCTGTAAAAGTCTGTAATTTAAGTGTCTTATAATTTAAATCTGTAAAAGCATTTCTGATGGCTTTTTTTAACAGCTTTCTCACATACTTATCCATTTTTAAGAAGCAAATTATGCTTTTGGCAGGAAACTTGTTCCTATAATGCAATACCCAAGCCGGCTCAGGATCTAAAAGTAACTTGACTGAACAATGCGAAGCTCTGTACACTCAGATGTTGCCATAAGAGGAATATGTATAAACAAGTGAAAAATGCACTAGCTGTGCAGTAGAGTTCCTAAAACTTTGGTGGCGTTATGATACAGTATCTTTCTTTCTGCTTTTTACCATATTATAATCTAGAATGTAATAAAAAATTCAGTGCAGGGAAGGAGTGGTGAGAGTGCCACACTGCTGTTTGTATACTGTGCTAGGAAAGTAAGAGCAAGATATTGTACACCCAGGATTCCCAGGAAATGATTATAGAGTTATATATGCAGCAAATTTGGAATGAGTGAATACAAACGGAACATGGAAAAGTAACTGAAGTGATTAACAATACAGACGGTTTTCATCAAAACCTCTCAGTTACCAAGCCAAGTAGATTTTCATAGATAATTGTGGTTCTTCTCTGTAAATACGGAATCTGGTCATAAATTCCAAATTTTCTTCCTAAAGGTAAAAGATAAACTATCCTAACCCTGCTATGAAGTCTTATTCAGCAGAACTTAGAGGCAAATATTGGCATTTCTTTACATAGTTTATTCAAATTTCACTTGTGAGAAAAATGATGCTGTACATCTGCTCGTCAGTTGTATTCATTCAGTCACTTGTGCAGCTGTTGTACACAGCAGCTTCTGGACACTGAGGGGTTATTTCAGTTGTTTCAAGTGAATAATTGATAGTAAGTAAACGCTTATTTCATCATCCAACTCTGGCAAGTCTGACAGTGTGCAAACACACGTAATACTACTGAAGTAAATCAGTAACATGCACCCTAGAACTGTATAAAGAAGGAAATTAATTGCTTACAGCTTTGTGCCAGACATCAATTTAGTATTCATATCAACATGTTGCCTGTATAATTTGACCTCAGAATTTGGGTTTCCTTATCATTAGGTAGCTGTAGAGGAAACCTGATTTATGATTTTTGGTAAGAAGACTGATCATTGTGAAAAGATAAAACTGAGCATTCATATTTACTGAGCTGCTTAGTCTTAAATGACATTTTGCTGCTGCAGAGTGTAACTCTCAGGTTCCTAAGGATGTTTGCATACATAGGGTAATATGTAGCAGGTTTTGTAAAATTCAGGAACTGTACAACTAATTTTTGGACTGAAATAACTCTGTTACCTGTTGCTTAGAAAAATCTAACAGCCTTTATATTCTTGTAGCTAGATAAGTCTGTGCTAGAAGCTCTGCCACCTGATCTCCGAGAACAAGTAGAGCAAATATGCACCCTTCAGCAAGGAGAGAGTTACGGAGAGAGCAAGAAAGAGCCAATAAATGGATGTAACACTGCACTTCTGTCACAACCAGTTGGAACGGTGCTTTTACAGATACCGGAGCTCCAAGAACCAAATACTAATATGGGAATCAATGTAATAGCCTTGCCAGCTTTCTCACAGGTAGGATGTTTGCACGGTATAAACAGCTACTTTTCATCTATAGGAAGTTAAAAGCTCTTTATTGAGACAGCATTAACTAGAACCTGTGACTTCCCAAAATCGTTCTTGGTGCTTTAATGTCTTTTAAAAGTCTGCTTTTAAATGTTACATTATCTGTCAGAAACATAGTATCATAATATTTATTGAAGATTATACTCATCAGTATGCCTATGTTTTTGCTGTTGTTTAATGTAAAACGCCCTCATATACGGTTTCCTTTGCAATCCAGTCTGTAAATAGCTTTTTTTTCTGTATTGCAGCTGAATTACACTGAACCATAAGTCTGAAGCAGTCCTAAAATCTGCTTACCTAAGTCACAGGAGACTCACTCTGTTTAAGTGTGTGTTCTGATGGGGTAAAGGCAACCTCTGCTAGCTTCTTCTGTGGATGTGGTTGTTTGTATCACATTCCTGAGAAGAGGGCAGTCATGGCTAAAGGTTGTGCATATCTCCATAGTTTTTAAATGGACTCATACATAGCATGTCCAGGATGAGAAAAGAACAAAGATGGTTGTCAAAATAGGGACCTGAAGGGGCAGCAGGTAACAGTAATGATGCTTCTAATGTTATTCCACTCTTCAGTCCAAGATGGTGCTGAACAAATGTAGTGTAAAAACTAAAAGAAAAAAAATTAAAAATCAAAGATTAGGTTACCCAGAGATGCACTATCTTGCATTGCATCACTGAAATTGGAGCAGTGTTTTTATTTTTCTGTTTCATTTGCACCTTTGCTGTTCTCAAATGAAGTGATACCACTTAATCACATTTATAGAGATTTGTTGCTGTTTCTAAGGCATAATGTTTCTTAGCTGACAAAAAATCCAGAGAAAATCGTGTAGACATTCCACTTAATAGTTAATGCAAATTGTTATTTTAAAAAATATGTAGTCTATTCTGTAACTGAAATTTCCTCTCTTTGATTCGAGTTCATTGGTTCAGAAACAGTTGTGTCAGTTTTTATTCCTGAACTGCGAAGTTTGGTTTCCCCTATGGATTAGTGTGCAAATAATATTTGAGTTCTCTCCACCCCCACTGTTTTAAATTTTGTAGTTATATCTGTCCAATAAGCAAGATATGTGTTAAGTTAGGCTGTGCCCCTCCACACCTGGCTTACCACTCCAGTACTGTTTTTCAGGGTGAATGGTAACTGCATATGGCTTTCTATAAAAATTCCTTCTAGTTTGTTTATGCTTTATCTGTCTAATAATTAAGTAGTCGAGAATTGATTGTTATTTTTTAAAACAGCATTACTTTTTGAAGTTTTCTTAAAAGGACCTAGTTTACACTAGTTTTTTGCACTGTTTTTTTCTGGCTCTATCTACAGTTGTATTTTGTGACCCAGTTACTTGATCCAAAAATGCAACTTAGTAGAGCAGCTTTTTTGTTTGAAGATGTAGTTCAAGAAGAATTGAATACTTCCTATTTATTTGTCAGGGATATCTGAGCTATCTATTTGAGAGTGGCTTATGCTCATACTCCAGATTTTCTTCTGAAAGCCATTCGGCTTTCTTTACTGGCAAAAAGAGGACTAATATTTACAATTTTCATTTTCTGAGTTAGGTCCAAGTTTAATACCTAAAATAGTATGGTTGAAAAGCTTCCTGTAGGCTTGGTGGGGAAAAAAAAAGGCGAAACCCAGTTCATTAATACAGGAGGATTTTTTTCTGTGTTAACATCAAAGATGAACTTAATTCAAAATTACCATCTTACTCTGAATATAGTTTGACACTTTTTTTCTCTTGAAGTCTTTGTGGGAGTGCATATGCTATGACTGCACACAAACATTTAAATCTACTTTGTGGCCTATGAAGCAGTGAAATGAGTAGTAATAGGTTTTGGGTATAGAAATACTGCTCACCACTCCAAAATGAGTACTTTAGCTACAGAAGATGTAAATTGTGCCCTGCCATCTTTATAGCTTCATAAGATTTGTTTTTCAACTCTTCATTCCTTTTGTCTGACCTGAGGTTTTATGATCAGGTGCAAAGCTAATTGGCTGATAGTGATTTATTCATTAGAAAATTTCCTTTGTTACATAAAGTTCCCCTATAAAAGGAATCCAGATAGATTGTATTCCTTTCCCTCAGTTGCTGAAGTAATCTTAAAATTTAGAATAGCTGCTGTATATCTCTGTCCTGAATCCTGTAGAAGTGTAGGATGCAAAAAGTAAAGATTACAGATGCCTAGAAATGAATGACATTTGTAATAGTGGTGTTAGTTAGTGGTGGCAGTTGATATAAGCACATCAGAAATACTGATAGCTGTATGCTGAGGTCATCCATGACTTTATAAAACCAAGGTAATCCATAAAGTGAAAGCTTTCGCATACCTGTATCACGATGTTAGGACATTGTCCAATCAGTTACCTGAAACTCCAGTTATATTGGAGAGCTCATATGAATTCGACTGATGGTTCCTCTAACTGAATTTTACCATGTTATCCTCTGAGACAGCAGTGATGTGGGAATAACAGAAATGCATCCAGTTTGTGTACTGCATTATTTTTGCATTAATTAAGTGGCATACACAAAAAAGTGTCAATTCAGAGCATTCCAAATCCTTGCCTCTCAAGTGCTTTACCAGAGAACACTAACCTTTTAAAAAAAGTTTTATTAAGTAAAATTTGTATGTAAAAAGATAACTTACACCTGTGATGTAATTGGTGCATTCCAATATACTGCTTTGTTCTGCACAGTGTCTGTGGTAATTGAGGTCAGAGCTGTTCTTGTTTCCTCCTTCAATTAGTGCATATTCTGTGTGGTGAAAAATTTGTGTTTACTCATGGAGTTCTGAGAAGGGAAAAAACTTGTGCTAAATTGATTACTTTTAACCTGTAAGAGCCCGTTCGTGTTTATGATGTATATTATTTAGACATCATTTGTGTGAATTGAACACTGTATCTCCCCATCATAGCATAATACATGTTTTGGTTTAAAAAAAAATGAAATCTCTGTTGAAAATAAGAGATAAATTTTAATACATTTGCAGATTGACATGTAATAAATACAGTATCTCAGATAATGATAGAAATGGCATTGTGGCCTCAGAATAGTAATTGTAGTTTTGACTAATTTTTTGTTGTTTGTGTACATCTCTGAATTTTACCAGTGAGATGAAGGGCACTCTGCCACTGGCAAATTTAATCTACTAAATGATAGGTTTGCTTTTTTCAAGTAGATCTTGAAGATTATGAGCTGAAAACACTGTCCAGTAATAATGGGAAACTCCAAATACAAGATGAGTCTGTCACTGATTTGCTACTTCAGACACGCAATGAGAAAAAATAACTGATAATACAAGAAATTTTATTTTGTCCATATGAATGTGTCTGGCAATTGGCATCAAATTATTTCCTGTCTAGAATTCAAGTCACTGGGACAGTTGCAAGGGACTGTGCATTTATCAGTAAAGCAAGTGGTGAAGAACTGTGGGAGAAAGAGATTAAACGCTTTTGTGCTAGTTCAAAATATGACATAGCTGGACTTGGCTTTTCCTGTGAGACCATTTCCTAGAATATTGAGTTATATAGCAGCTTGCAGGAAATAGAAGTATCAAAAGAAAAGGAAGAACAAAAGTCTGATGGTCACAATGATTGTGTTTTGAAATTTGAAGGGAGTGCTCTCTAAGTTAGGCTTAATCCTGCTCTTAAAGCAGCTGTACTGGGTATCAATAGGTGAGTAAAGATGGTTAGTGCATTATATGCTCATAATAGTAATTTTATTAAATAATTAAGAGTAATAGTAAATTTTGTTGTTTTTACAAACTGAAATACGCAAAGAAAATGTACAACGTGTTTTACAGTGTTTCACTTATATCTGATTTCTTTTTGCTTGCCATAAAATGTAAATACCTTTCTCATGTGAGTGACCTAGAAGGAAACAAAGGGTGCTGCTCACTGCTAAAATAATGAAATTAACATTTTATTACTGTTCAGGTGGACCCCGAGGTTTTTGCTGCACTACCTGCTGAGTTGCAAGCGGAGCTAAAAGATGCATATGATCAAAGGCAAAAGCAATCAGAGCAGCAGCCTGCTAACCCTTTAGGTGAGAATACATAGTTGTGCAGTAGTCTTCTGGTATAGCAGTTGTTTACTATCCAAACAGCTATGCAACCCTAAGTAACAAACTGGAAAATATAACCAAAGCTTCTCTGAAGATGCTGTGTTCAATGGAATTTCTGTATTTATTTTTGACAGACTGTTGGTTACAACCAGCTGTGGTTTCTATTTGCAAACAGGTGCCCAGCTTTACTCAGATGGGTAATTTAATTCAAATAATTCAATTCATGGGGACTGTGGCACTAAGCTTACCCACGTCCATATGTTTGCAGAGTGGAATCTAAACTTGATGTGTCTTGGGATTTAAAGTATTGCACCTTCTTAAGTTAGTTAAACTGCTGAAGGAGCGTTCTCATGGTTCCCTGAAACCCATAGCAGTGGCATGGCTTTTGGGCAGCTAGAGAGAGCTATGCTGCATCTCACCATGTGCCTGATAGTCAGGTGGCTTTACTCTGAGCTGATCATCCAGGTCTCCTATTTGTAATCAGTAGAAAGAAGTAAGACTAATGCCCTGTGAACATGCTTTGTCATAAAAATAGGTTGTAAACATTATTGGATTGATTGCCAATTAAACACTGCATTGTAATTATAATCACACCCTGATTTCATAGCCAGTGGACTAATGCAGATATGTTAGAATGATGGAATGAGAGCGATTTCCTTAATAAACTGTGGAAAAAGCATTGTGGGTGCTTTACACTGCTGGCTTTGCTGATAACACTGGTGGGACAGTGCTCTGACTGAGGCGAGGCAATTTGTCCAGTAGTTTCAGATTTCACCAGCTGCTTATGTTCAAGAACTGAAATGCTCACATTAAAAAGCTTATGAATAGCTGAGTATCCTCTGAGTACACTTAAAGTCTAACAGTGCTTTTCAAATACTTGAAACCTTGCCAGGATCTGGAATGGTATATATGTTAAAGTTGCTTTATCTAGGCTGTTTTCTCAAGTGATCCTTAGATTTTTGTGGAAGATATGGAATCCCCCTTTCAATGGAAAAGTGTTACGTTTTAAATGTATCAACCACTGACTATTCCTGTGTTTTTCAGTGTCAAAAAATCCTTTTCTACACCTGAAGCATACAACTATGAAAAATAAGAAGAAAATACGGAAAAAAAATCCAGTCAGTCCTGTAAAAAAGATTCAGAGTCCTTTGAAAAACAGACTTGTTGGTAGTCCTGCAAAAAACATGCCAGCTACATCTGGAAGCCCACAGAAGCTAATAGATGGCTTCTTGAAACAAGAAGGAATAGCTGCTCAGGTACTTTTAACATGAACAGCTTTTGGTAAAGCTGTGTCTGCTTCTTCAGACTGAGTTCATGTTCACAAATGCGTGGTTTTCTTTACTGGATTCTTTACTGACACTTATCTCTCTATGTAGATTGTGTTCCCATATTTGTCAGACTGAGCATTATCCACTTCTATGTTTGGAACAGGCAGAAGCAGTTCCATCAACTTCGGATTCTTCAGCCCCATCAGCTCTGCAGACGGAGCAGCAGCCGAGCTCGCTCAGGCCTCAAGCCCCAAACCTCGCTGGAGCTGTGGAATTCAACGATGTAAAGACGTTGTTGAAAGAATGGATCACAACTATCTCAGGTGCGGGATGTCACACTGGGGCTGATCTTGCAATGCATCACAAGGAAAACTGCTTTGAGTAGGCTTTTTGTACTTTCTCCTTCCTCCTTCACTCTTTGTTTTGCTGCTTGTTTTTCACAGTACTCTTGAAGTCTGACTGTCTTGGCAGTCTTGGAAGAACTTGATTCTTTCTACCAGTTGTTACTCTGGTTTTGCCAGCTCCTATGTCTTAACATGAAAATTTACATGCTCTCTCTCTTCAACCCATATGTCAGGCCCTTGTCCTATGCCTTGATGTTACTTGTGTCTGAGGTTTTCTGTATTTTTCCAACATATTGCAACCACTAAGATGAAAGCTCTTGAAAGGGAATTCATTTCTTCTATGAAGATGTCATTTTAGAGGCAAAAGAGTGCAGGGTTTGGGTTTTTGTCAAAAAAAATGCTGGAAAGAACCCTAGGAAAAAAAGTGTGCAACTGTGACACTCTAGCTAAATTGTGATTTAAATTATGTCAAACAAATATCAACTCCTTAAAACCTCAGGAAATTTGACTTTCCTACCCTAGACATTATTATTCTCTTAAGAGTTTCAAAACAGCCATTCCGTTCTAAATCCCAGTCTCTTTTCCCTTTGGTTACTGCTAGCTTTGCTGTCAGTTTTTCTTACTGAAAAAAAAGAAGAGGTCTACAAGACAGGTATTTCAGGACCTTGCAGTCCTGCTATGTGCACAGCTTCTGATGTCAGGAAGATGTGTGGAAATACAGAAATTGTCAGGTTGGCCCCTGATACGCTGACACTGCAGAATTTTTTTCTATTGTATTCCCATTATTCTGTGATTATATTCTAAGTATACTTAGAGAAAATATCTTATTTTTTTTAATTGTTTTTTTTATTACAGATCCTATGGAAGAAGACATTCTACAGGTTGTGAAATATTGTACTGATCTAATAGAAGAAAAAGACTTGGAAAAGTTAGATCTGGTTGTTAAGTACATGAAAAGGTAACTTAATTGCTAGTATTTGTGAACTTTAGACTATTTTTGTTAGAATTTATACACTAGATGCTTCATTGTGCGGCCACAAGCCCCTTAGACATTCCATTGATGAGTGTTTTTAAGCTTAAAAACTGAGGCTGGGGGAAGAAGTTGGAGTGTTAAAATAGATAATTTGTGAAAAATTAAGAGTAACATTTAGTAGCATTTCATATAATCACAGAATGATTTGGGTTGAAAGAGAGCCATAAATCAGCCAGGCCCAACTCCCTTGCCATGGGCAGGGACACCTTCCACTAGAGCAGGTTGCTCAGAGCCCCATCCAGCCTGGCCTTGAACACTTCCAGGGATGGGGCATCCACAGCTTATGTGGGCAACAGTCTTCTAGACGAAGATTGTAGTTTTCATCAGCATTGTCCCTTTTCTTTGTCCTGTTTTTGTTCATTTTTCATGGCATCTTAGACCTGATTTCATTCTCTTGCTGTATCCAGAGTCTATCTCACCTCCAACCTTTAAATCCTTTCTTGTTACTTAGTTATTGTGCGGGGATTGCTCTTCCCATGAGTTCATGAGGTTTTAATCCATTTATAACTTGCTTACTAACTAAAGCTGAACCATGGGGCTCAGCTTTCTGTGTTTTAGATCTGCAAAATACGTTTCACAAAATGAATCAACACCAAAAAGACTGTACAGCAGTGTAGAAAGTTCACTGGGCTATTGTATTATGGGATATCTTTAGGCCTTAGAAAATGCAAAATACACAATGCAATGAACTGTTTTATGAAATCTGTATAGTAAATTCTGTATAAAACTCTTCAGAACTGTCAGAATGTCCCATTCGTGATCCCTCTGTGTTGGATCTGCACTGACGGCAGTGTGTCTCTCCAAACGGTGCACACTCAGCCGTGTGATGCTACAACCCCAAAGCTCTGAGTGTAGGAACCCTCTGCTCTCCTGCCAGTGATCTAGAAGGGAGAGTGAGAGTACAGAGCTGCTCTGTTCTCCTTGGGCAGTTCCTTCATTCACTTCTAGTAGCTGCTGATCATAAGAGTAACTCACATTAAAGGGGGAACTCGCATTTCTCTGTGGGTCTCCATGATCAGGTTTTGTTTTTAGCAATAAATATAAAAAATAAAAAATGTATAAAAACAGTATAGTGCCCCAAACCCTGTTATTTAAACATGTCAGTTGCACTTGGCATTTGTTGGAAAAAGAGAAATAGCATCTCTCTCTTGGGATGAGGAAGCAAAGATCAGGATTCAGAAGCTTGCCATTTCTGGTCTTTGGTATGAAGTTGGTGGAAGGTCACCCACCACTTCATTCACAGGCTCACACCACTGCCAGATGCAAGCATTCACAAGCCGCTGTGACACTGCTCACACCAGGAATCTGGGGCATTAAGTAAGGCTTGGTGTGTTTAAGTAGAGAGGGAGGGCTTTACTGGGACTGAATCAAAATTCCATTCGTGGGGAACTGTTGTGATCTTTGTGATCTTGTGTGAAGACCAAAAGTGATTGTAAAAAGGACTGGTTCTGTAATGGTAATTTTCAGCCTCTTCTTCCTTTTCCCCTTCAGGTTAATGCAGTCATCTGTGGAATCAGTTTGGAATATGGCATTTGACTTCATTCTTGACAATGTTCAGGTAGTTTTACAGCAAACTTACGGAAGCACATTAAAAGTTATCTGAACTTGTAGTAAAGAGCTTGATGAGAGCCTGGAGCTCTCTGCTAACTGTGCCATAAGTGCTTGTGAGGTATTTGCAAAGTGCATGATAGTAATGCCCTGAGTTTTTATAATTTCAAATTTCTTTTTAAACAACAAAGTGTTTTGTACATTTCTTTTCAGAAAGTGCCAAATTTGTCAGTATTGCATGTAAATAATTGTGTTAAAATTCTTTTATTGTAGTATAGAATCTATTTACAAAATGTTTGTTTATAAAGTTTTATGGATTTTTACAGTGAAGTGTTTACAGTTGTTTAATAAAGAACTGTATGTATATTTTTGTACTGATTCTATTTTGTGATGCTTCAGTTTGAATATAGTGAACCCCTTTTACTAAAGCTGCAGCTTTGATTCATTTCACAAAGTTTTACACAGTGGCACTGCCTCAACACGTGGAGGAGGCTGCTGTACATGTAGCTGGCCACTTTTTGTTTCTTCTCCGCTAACTTCATTGCAAATTTTAGGCTGAGGGAAGAATATTAGTTCATTTTCAGTTTCATCCTTCAAAGATTCAATCCAGCGTGGCCCGAAGCACACAGTGTCACCTGAAGCCGGGGTGCTGTCTGACCTTGGGTGTCCTGTCACCTCTGGAGCTGTGCTTCTGGAGCAAAGCACGTCACCCTCAAGTAGCACTGTAAAGGTGGGGAGGAGCCAACATGAAGCAGTGTCCAGGCCGGCATCCATCCTCTGCATTGCTCCTACTCACGATAGAGCCACGTGTGAAACACCACAGTTCTCCCCAGCCTGTGGCATGCATTTCCTTCATGCAGCACAACAAAATAGGTTGTAGGGAGTAGCAGAAGCAAAATAAACTGTCCCGTCACTGTGTCCCTGGTCGGGGGCTGTGCTTGCATCCCTGCAGTTCGTGTTTTGGGCAAGTCTGCTTTCTCCAGGCGTGCAC
This sequence comes from Rhagologus leucostigma, assembly GCA_013397725.1. Classification (NCBI taxonomy): domain Eukaryota; kingdom Metazoa; phylum Chordata; class Aves; order Passeriformes; genus Rhagologus; species Rhagologus leucostigma. The sequence goes on along the minus strand of VZTD01000832.1, from coordinate 1,252,750 downwards.
CACCCTCGCACAGTTGTACTTGGCCCAGTACATTGAAGCAAGGCTGTTCAGGTACCTGGGAGAGAATGAAGACCACTTGACGAAAACCAAGTTGGTAAGAAAAATCTCTTCTGACGAAGTGATGGGGGGAGGTGAGAAGTATCCCACATAATGCTGGGCGTAGAAGTGAGAGCAGGAATGCAAACTGTAGCTAACCCTGGAGCAGGATTTGCACCACTAGCTTAGCTAGAAGCACCTTGCTTAGCACAGGGCAGGAGCTGCTGCAGCTGACAGTACAGCCGAGGCAGAGAAAGCTATGTGGTGGCATCCCTGGCTGCTGCACAGCTTAGAGCAATGGCAGCAAGGTTTTAGCTTTAGGTTGCGCCCTTGGCTTCCTCATATCGGACACAGAGAGAGGCACCAACCTGGCAGCCCTCTACAGCCAGGTGACGGATGAGGGAAGGGCAGGAGATGTCACTGCCCTTGACTTCAGTAAAGCTTTTCATTAAATCCCCTGTACCATCCACAGGGACAAGCTGATGAAGTACAGGCCGGACATAGAGAAATAAGTTTATTGAAAATTGCCTGGCCCGGGGTGTGGTGGTCAGTGGTACAAAGTCCTGTTAGGGACCAGGCCCAAGTGGTACCCAGAGCCACTGCCAGGTCCAGTCCTGTTCATCACCTTTGTAAAGGACCTGGACGATGGGGCTGCGCACCCTCAGCACTTTGCTGACGCCACAGGGTGGGTTGAGAGAGTGGGGGGGTGCTGCTTCCAGAGACCCAGCAGGTGCTGGGAACCTCAAAGAGGTGCCAGGTTCTGCTCCCAGGCAGGGGCCAGCTCTGCAGTAAGGCCTGGGACTGCTGCCCTGCCAGGTTGCACGAGGAAGATCATCCCCAGGAGTCAAGGCAGGAGGCTGTTCCCTCTGCTCAGCATTGAGGCACCTGCAGCGCTGGGCTCCTCAGTACGAGGGAGACACAGGGCCACTCTCAACACAGGCCCCAGTGGTGCCTAAGGGGGTGGAGCTTCTGCCACAACACAAGGAAGGCTGAGGCAGCTGGGACCTTGAGAACTGGGGGAATCCAATCCGTGTGTGTAAACACCTGAGGATGCTCATTCACTTGCATATCTAGATACGTGTCTAGAGAGAGGTGGACATTATCTGAAAAAAGATCACTTAAGTTTCATTAGTTTCTAGTTTGGGTCTTTCAGATCCCCTTCAGTTCCTGCTTTTGAAGCTGCCTTTTACTCTTCCTCTTGGTTTAGAAAAACCAGCACACATCAACTGCTCCCAGCAAGGCAGGTACTGCTGAAACTCAAGCAGGTATTTTACCAGTCAGGTTTCAGGTACAGCGCTGGCTTTGGAACTGGTGCTCAGACAGATTTAAAATTGGCATCTTTAAAAGGACTCAGCATTAACTAACTGTCAGGCTATTCGTAAGTTCCACAACAGGAGCCTGCCAAAGTAGCCTATCTGTTTCCCAGAGTTTTTACCTATGGGAAGAACACCCTTACGCCTTTGAGGAAACAATGAAGAATACGTCAAGACCACACTGTTTGAGATCTGTGTTCTTAAGAACTTTTTATTAGTGTACTTTTCATGATTGCATAGTTTGCAAAAGAAAATTTTAACAATTAAATGCAGTCTCCTCCCTCTGATAATTCTGTTCACCCACTGATGGGAATTTGCACCACACACCAACCATAGTGAAAAGGTCCTTTTCAATGGCAAGTTTAACAAAAAAAAATCCAGAAAATTAAATTCCATTTTCAAAGGAGGTGAGTTATTAAATGTTCCTTCGTAATGGAGTCCACATAGTCTCAATCATAACATTCAGATTTTTCCAACAAAAAAAGTAATCCAAGTGACAGAAGTCTGATCAAACTGCGTGTTGCATGTTAAACTCTTGTAAGTATCTTAAATGCTAAAAATCTCAGCTGCATAAACACTCGCTTTTGTTCCGGTTTGTGCTTTTGAACAGTGTTTATTTTGCTCCCATCAACATGAGCTGTGAGTTGCCCAGAGACAGCCTGAGTAAGACTACATCAAGCTGTCAGCCCAGGGAGGGAGGCAGAGGGGAAGGGGGAGTAGGAAAACGCTGGGATTACAGACTGACTCCTGGTCATCACAAACACCCACGCTGGAGCTGGTTCAGTCCCACGCTGTCAGGTGACTCCACAGCTGTGATGCAGCATCCAAAGTCACAGCTCCCTGGCCGGCAGCTGTTTGCAGGTGCTCACACCCCTGAGCAGCAGCTGGGGAAGAGATGCCAGCTCTGACCTCCTCCGGGACTTGTGCCGTGCTAAACACCTGGCCTGCCCCTCCCGTGCTTCGGGAACGCTGACATCACCACCTTGAGCACACAGGAAGTGCATTCAGAGGAGGAAACGCCTCTGCTGGAACAGCCTCCACCTTTTTGCCAAGCTGAGAGAGGCAAGAGGGCCCGTGCCTGGCCTTTCCACATCTGCCACAGCCCAGGAAGTGAAACTTTGATTACTGAAGCAAACTGTAAAACAAATGGGCTGCTCTGTCCATCTCCTTTATTTGTGGCTCTGCATTATAATGATTACAGGTTGACTTCCATGAACTGTACAAGCAGTAAAAGGTGGGCAGCTATGCTTTACAACACTGTTTCACACAAAGCAAATACAGAGATATCCAACTGCCTAATTTTCTATTTAAAAAAAAATTCTATAGGCACAAAGCAGAAGAATGTTGGAAGAGAAAGTCAAGGAAAGAGGTATGCATAAATAAAGAAGTATTTCTTACATCAAAAATGTCCCGAGAATCACAAAGTCTGCAGAAGCTTGGTTAATCAAATACTGCAGTACTGCTCTCATCAGTATAAAAGTGAAAGAGCTTTAGTTCTGTAATAAAAATTCAATTTATTTTATTTTATTTTGGAGAGGAGGGAAAAAGGGTGGAAGAAAGGTGTAAGAGAGGGAAGGGCAAACTTTAAAACAGCAGCCAGTATTAGGAAGGGTAGTAGGAGAAGTGAACAGGCACATTGGAACCATGGGAACATGTAAATTGACCACTGTCAAACCAGTGTAAATTTCTTGGTTTCTCATGGAAAACATTTTATCCACATATTTTCCTCCCAAACATATATCCAACACTGTCTTCAATATAGGACTTTGTTGGTAACTTTTTTAGAACAGGAAGAGTGCATTTATTCCTGCCTCCCCATTGCTGTAAAAGTTATCTAGATGATTTCAAACACTTTCTTCAGTTCTACTATAAGCTGCCAGTCAGACTTCTGCATCTCATCCCTGAACCAGTCCTTCAGAGCATCGATGGACTGACGGCTGATCTGTAACACACGAGACAAACGCATCAGAAACACACAGCTATTAAAGGCAGCTTTCAGCACACTGGGAACAGTTAATCTGAAGAAAGGGCAGTCTGCACACCAGGTAAACTCATTCTAAGCCCACATTTGCTGCTGATCAGCTGTGTGACCCAGCCCATGTTTCCCTTCATTTCTCCTCACACTATGTCCCTTATCTGGTCTTGAGGGGCTGCAGCTGGACAGACCATCCCACACCTTATGCAGTAAGGCCAGACTGGAGACATCTCCTGCTTCCACCAGGGCCCACAGGACCAGCAACCCCACCCTGTCCCCATCCCAGGCCCTACTCGCCCTCCATTTGTGGGCACATGTGTGGCAGGGGGTGTCCTATGACATGGTGACTAAAGCAGCTGGGAGGGTGGAGAGCTGTGGCTTTACTTCCAACAGCAAAAGATGGAGCAAGGGATCATCTCCTCATCCAGGCCTGCTCCATAATCAGAGCAACTAGAGGATTGCTATTTACTGTGCAATTTCAAGCACAGGCTGTGATGCCCTGGGGGACTGCTGAGCACAAACAGTTGGCAAATAGCGAGTGTGGCGTTCTACCCTCTCAGGCATTCTGAGCTGCAAGGTCTTTCCAGCCACAGCCCCTCATTCCTCTGGGCCTCTGCAGGGGCACCACTACAGACCTCAAACCACGGCTCCAGAGCCCTCAGCTGCACAATGCCACACACACCCCCTCCCAAGTGAATGTCAGTCTGTGACAGAAGGCTTCATCCCATGCTTTTCAGGCTTCATATAACATTTCCACTTCAAGCAAGCTGCCACTCTGTCCTAAGCCCTCTCCAAAAATGCAGATTGCTCTCACCTTGCTGACGAGGATATCTGTTGCTTCAAAATGTCGTCCATACATTTTAGGCGATTCCCCAGGAATAGGTTCTATTTTAACACACACTTCTTGGCCTTTCTTTGCAACATCCACTGGTTTGTGGTTTATTTCAATACTTGTAACTATTCCAATTTCAACAAACTGCAACACAATGAAAGCAGCTGTAACACAGCCACCAAACCTCTGCGCGCACACCCTCGTCTAAACTCCTGTTTGCAGGCACACACTTGCTGCAGGAAGTGCAGCACTGGTAGAGCTGCTGCCTATGTTTGGGCAAGCAAAACATAGAGCACAGCAAGTGCTCCATCCTGAAAAGGGCAGGGACACCAACCTCCCACAGCTCATCTGGGGTATCAATTGGTTATCCCTTAAAATGTCAGGAGTTGGTTATTCCCTCTTTTAGGGAATGACAGGCATCACCAGGCATGACAATTTTGCCTGTTACTCAATACCACAGCACACAACTGGCAGCGGGGAAGGAGAGCAGTTGACTGGCAGGTGCCCTCCAGCCACACTTCCTGTGCCCCACTCCAAGGCTCAACTCTTCTGGCAGAGAGCAGTGAGATGTTTGAGCACCAGAAGAAAGACCTGATCTACAAGTCTGAACCTCATCTCCCACCAGAGACTGTGCACTGAGGAAAGGCATGCAAGAGCTCCATGGTGCATCACTCCAGGAACTACCAGCTGGATCAAACACGCAGTGGGAAGAGGCTCTTACTTACATTTTTGCTAGGTACACACATGGGAGTCCCCTGCTTCACCTGGCCGGCCTCCACCACAACACCCATCACTATTGGGTCACGCGAGTTGAAAATGAACTGAGGGAGTATTTTCAACTTGCATGGAAACACTGCTATATGCCTGGAAGATGACAAGAAAAGGCACTTTGAAAGATACATACACTGTTCCAGCATAACAATAAAGTTCTGCCTTCTCCGACACTCTTGGGCATTCATTCCAGGAATGTCACTTGGAGAAAAATCAAGCAGAGAAAAACCTCTTTTCCAATCTTGCTAATTCTAGTCAATACCTGATCTTCAAGAACTACAGGGAACAATAATCATGCATGCCTGGCATGGATTTTAATTTGACAGGCTTGAGCACTCAAGTTAGACCAAGACCAAAGGAGTAGTAATTTTACAGTGTAATTAGAGCCTCAAAAGAACACAGGAACAGAAATATTGCTACCTCAACTCCAAAATGTCAAGATTTTTGTTTGCCAATGAACAAATACGTTTAAATGCTGAGCTAAACAAACTCAAGTTGGGATCAATATGAAATGAAATACATTTTCATTTATTTTGACTGTCCTTATTCTACTGAAGACCACCCAATGGCGCATGATTACAAAAATTAATTTTGGGTCCCTATAAATCCTTAAATGATTACATATTCATGTTACTGCCGTCAGAATTAAGCCCTCTACACTGGAATTGCATGAATATGAAACAATAGAATCCAAATCCCTTTAGTTTTGTTTTTTTAACTCTGCAAGACTAACCCATCTGTCACAAACTAGGAAGAAAAGCCAAGTACAGAAAGCAAACCTTAATAAAAACACTCCATATATTACACAACAGTTCTAGCTGAATCTTGTATCTGCTGCACAGCTTTTACACCGCTCACCCTACTAGGCCTAATCCAGATCTAAACAATTAGGCTGGAGCACTGAATTCTTGAAAACTATCAATTTATTGTCCTACCATCTTCCTCCTTTCCTCCCTTTCCATCAGAACTACATGCTACATGCTAATAATAAGGAAACAAGTAGTTAAATACAGCTTAATTTATACTAAAATAAGAGAGACACTTATTTGGGAAGCATCCGGAATACAATTGCTTATACTTACTTGAATTCCTCTTGCTTCTGTTTTTTGTAGTCTTGTCTATATTTTGTGAAGGCATCGAATAAGTGATAAATTATTTCAGCACTAAAGATACGAACTCCTAAGCTATCAGCCATCTCCTGTGCGTCACGTTCAATCCTCACATCGAATGCCAGAATGACGGCGTACCTGGAGGGAACAGAGAGCCCAGCAGTTCACCCGACACACCCCAAACCCAGAGCTACGGCTGGCCCTTCCTGCAACACCACTGCACGTTTACCAACGGAGCAAAGCAAAGGTACTTACTGTGGGTCATGCTCCAACATAACTGATGCCTTCATAACATCTTTTTTATGAACAGGACCTATATTAATTCCTGAATACTGTTGAAGAAAGCCACAAAAATCAAGTCACTAATCTTTCTGAGTCAAAAGAAAACAGTTACCAACTACAACACAGAATCAATGGCATCCGATAAAGCACAGTAGTACTCACTGGCACTTCTGATGTTTTAAGAAATTCAAGTAATGCCTCTAAAGAGCCTAAAGTGGAAGCCTGGACATAAACACCTTTCTCTTCTAATTTGATTGCATTCAGTGTTTGCTTCAGTTCATGTATTAGTTCATCCTTAAAAAAAAAAAAGGAGCGAAAAAAGCAAGTTTTAGTTCTCTTGCTATTTATGCCTCAGGGTACAAAATCTTCCTGTTTATGAGCTGCTGAAAATATGCGACAGCCACGGTGATAGGTCCCACCTGACAGACCTGCGGTGTAAGTCACACACAGCCTATTAGACTCGTGACTGTTTCTGGCATTAGAAAAGCCTGAGCTGAACTAGACCTGAGGATTTTGCAGTAAGGTGATCATATAAAACTGGGCAGATGCCCACCTTCAGAGCTGGTAACAACTCTCTGCAGACTACACATCAATTTCCCCAGCACTGCAAGTTTCTGCTGGCAAGGCTGCACAAACACATGGCCCACACTGTGTGGCAATGCCTTTGGCTGCCTGAGGATCAATGACAAAAGCTGACACCTAAAACCATGAGCTGGAAAGGATCCTGAACACTCTTTAGACCTGGGTACAAAACAGGATTCAAGAGCAGCAAAGCCATTTTGTTGCTTTTAGAGAAGTCAAAACCCCACATTTTTTCAGAGCCCATGCCTTTTAACCCCACTTAGCCTCTTCCTCTGGCAGATGAATGGGTTTTGCCATTGACTTTGAGCCATCATGTATCTACTACCAGTAGTACACCTTAAATAAATACTCGTATGTACCCAGCAACAAGGTCTGTGCTTGGACATCTCAAAAGTTTGACCTGCCTTCAGAGGCACAAGTAAGTAGACAGAAGACTAAAGGAAGACTACGATTAGAAGTAAATTAGTAACGTGTGAATTTCCTTTCTAAACTAACTTCTTGCCTTTGGAAAACATGAAGCAGTTTTGGGTTTACGATAGCTATATCTTTTCCTCTGCCATTTTTAACATGTAAGTCACAAAATAAATTTATTACAAAAGTCTTAAATTAGCTTCGCAATTAGGAGAGTTTGCAGAACTCCACTAGTAGATATGTACCTAATATAATTTGATTAGAATATATCCATAAATTATTACAAATATCAAATCAGTAATTAACAGAGTCAAACTATGCCACGATACTTGTGTTCAAACCTTATTCTAGCAGCAGAGATGCCCCAGAAAAATGTCAGGGAAAAAACTAATGGTCAAGATACTACAAACATCACACCACCAAGGCTTCACATGAGCATAAAGCTAAAACATTTACTGAAAACATTTACTAAAAACATTTACAAAGCTAAAACTGTTACTGAAACAGTTTTTAAAACAACCAAAAATCTCAGTTATTTGCAAACTGAGCTCTCAACATTTGAGTTGCATCACCAGAGAGCTCAAGTTACCCTCAGTGTGTTGTACTTCAACATCAGCCACCTCACCTTGAGGACTGGGACTTCATCCTCTTTATGAGCTACAAGCAATGGCAAACCAGCCAAGGTTTTTTCCAGATCTTTCCCAAGAATCTTCACGCCTTGAGCAGCAACAACCTCTTTGTGCTTTTCATACTGGTTCTGAAAAAGAGAATATACACATTAGCAAAGACTTCTGTGCTGGTGCACAGCAACACAATGCACTGCTGAGCAGCTGAAGAACACCGTGGGGAACAGTGAAGTGCAGCAGTTCCCAGCTTTCATCAGTGATTGTCTCTGCTTTGCATTTGCATGTCTCAGTTCTCGTGCTCCTCTCCCTTCAGATACCCCTACACCCCTGCCAAGGTGGGCAGGGCATGGGGAAATCTTCTAAAAGAAGAGAAGGGGCCAAAAAGGAACATATACTAGAAAAGACCAAGCAGCAGTAGGCAGCTACTCACTAATAAAACCCCACAAATTCAGCCCCATCAGCAAGTGATGGGAAGATGCCAACAGCTTAACAAAAACACTAAAGCTTAGCTGACACACAGCCCAAGGCTCTGTGCAGGAAGGGCTGTCTCGCTCTCCCACCGGATGCCATCCAGCCTTCTCATGTGCATAACTCCATGTTCAATTTCCCAGGTTCTCCCCTCATCCAGGGGAACCTCAAAGATCTCACACTCAGGGCATGGCTCTAAGACATAACAAAAACAGTTATTTCTGAAGATCTTTAAATTGATGTTGGGAGGATTTTCTGGTTTGTTTCTTAATTTCTTTTATTTAGATGTCCCATCCTTTTCTTAAAACTGCAAGGCAGCTTCCCTCCTCAGTAAGCACTTTGTTCCTACAAACCTCTATCCTTTAGCCCTCCACCCCAAAATTTGGGTCTCATTTCAAGGATGACAATTCCACATGAACAAGCTGAATCAAAATGTATCCTCACTGCCTGCCTCAAAAAAGCCTAACAGCTACCCTAGGTCCACTTCCCCAGCTCAAGGTTCCCAAATTACATTTGTCCTATTGCCTGTGCTATTGCATTCACCTAGGTTATCTGCATGGTTTTCTTTGCCTTAAAAAAAAAAGAATCTGTGCAGACATTTATTCCTTCCCTTTTAAACAGGAAACATCAAAGCAGATATTTTCATCATCTTTGAATTGCATGCATTAATCTTAATATATGTATTAATTTATTTACAGCCTTTTGTTACTGTGTCTCCTCCTCATTTCATGGAAAGCCATGCAGGAAGGATCTCAAATTCAGAGTCTCTCCTCAGGCTAATAAGACTAGGACAGCAAAACCTCCAACAATCCTTGAAAATGCCAAGAGGCTGCCGATTCTGAAGAAGTTGTGGTCACTCCCACTCACCAACCAGCCCTAGAAACTCATGTGTTCACTTTTCTCAAATCTAAGCATATATGATTTTTGTTACTAAAAAACCACTTTTAGTAATACTATAACTTTAACTCAGAAGTCACTGTAGTAGGACACTCCAGTTTCCATTTAAGATGGATATCTCCCTCTCACATGTAGCCACATGCTTCAATCCCTTATTAAAGTATACACATCCTAATCCTCACTGCAAGGTAATTCCTTGACCATTTTCTTTGCCACTGCTGTGACAACACACACCCCAGCAGGAACATAGAAGTACATTTTCACAAAAGACACCAGGTGCGCCCTGCATTCCCCTTGAAGCCCCCTTTAGATACTGTTAATACAACCACATTCTACTACATTCTCTTTTTATAAAGCTTGATTTATTTTTTTCTTGGTTCTAAATGTCAGTACAGTAACCAGCTGCCATACCTTAACTCGTAGCTCCTTCATAGGAGGCGGGAGCAGAAGACCTCTAATCTGAGTTACGATAGGACCTTCTACCCCAGGAACAATAATGGTGTCTCCTTCTCTCAGACGTCCATTAATCAGAATAACATCTATGGTAGTGCCCATGCCTGGCAGTGCTTTAACCTGAATGAAACGGGGAAAAAGTTACTTCCTATTTAAGCACTTCAAACACACATTTTTTACCAGAAGGAAGGGTGCAGGGAAGGGAGAAATTTCTATATGAATTTCAAAGAAGAGTTGCTGTATTACCTCCATGACTTGAGCTCTCAGCTCCTGACACTCAGCCAGTCTCTTGGTCAGCATGGTTTGTGTGAGCTCAACAAGAAGAGCTATCAGACTTCCCATGCCATCCCCTGTGTGAGCAGAGGTAGGTACAAGAGAAACAAAAGTGCGGGGATCCTTATTCTCATAAAACAAGGCAGCATTCAAGCCCTGGAATCAGGATTAATAGTTACATAAGGAAAAGCACATATACACATCATTATTAACAGTAACATTCAACCCCAGTCAAATACCACTGCATTTTTTAAATCCTGATTTAAGAAACCAACACTGTTACTGACAGCATGCTATGGACTGTGAAGCCTCAATCCACACTTGGAAGCAGCGTGGGATAACTCTACAAAGCTAGTTACCCCTTCTGGCTTCTAAACAGCATTGTATGTCACCAACAGAGGAAATTCCCAGAACTGATGTGATTCATACCCTGCCCAGCATCCAAGAGAAAAAGAGACAGATGGGATTCTCTCAGGCTATTCCCAAAGAGAAAAAGAACAGTGACAGAAAAGCTCATCTGCTATTCACGACTCCACTGACCACGCACAGCAATTAGCCATTTTTCCACAAACCAGCACTAAGGATGGAGCAGTTAAAATTATGTAAAATGTAAAAACAACGAAGTTTGGTTTATAAGAGGTTAACACCAATGTGTCAGAAGAGATGCGACAGTTTTCTTGATATTCCAAGTTGTTTTGAGGAAAGGGGAAAAAAACAAAAAGCCCCCACAAATCCAAAACAAACCACACCACTCACCCACCCCCCTTTACTATAATTTTTGTTAAGCAAAGAACCTTGAATATTCCAACCTACCTGTTTTGCAAATTCCACTATGATAGCTTTTGCACGTTCCTCAAATTCATCCTTCGTATTTTTTTTCTGCTTCTTTAAGGTGACAGCTACATCTGTATCTGGACTTTTTTTCCAGTCATATAACCTATCAATCTTGAAAATACATCAGTATGTCATCTTATGCAGCTTACTAAAGGTGTCTTTATGCTTATGCCATCATCAGTGAGAAATACTTTATCAGCCAACTTAGCCAGCCTCTATCTGCTCCAGTCATCAAATTAAATTGTTTTTATTTTATTTAGCTGCTATATTTAGCTCTGTTTATGTCAGGCAGTATTACAAGATAGCAATATTACTTCAGATTTTAAAAGTTCAAGCTATAGTAATCCAGGTTCATATGGAAGAAGTTTATATGCATAAATTACATCAAGGTTAAAATAAAACATTCAGAAGAGACCGGTTTATAGATTCACATATACACAAAAAAACCCCAAAACCACAGAGGTGTTCGTGGTTTTTTCTTGAAAAGAGACTACACTACCCTTTACAAAGAACTTTTAAAATTTACTGGTAAATATGGACCCTTTCCCATGTTGCTACAGAGGAGGGACCAGAGTGCGGCTACTCAAAAGATACAACTGTATTTCAGAAACACTTCCTCAAGACAGCTGCCAGAGCAAGACAAACTTAGCCCAAAAAACTATTTGCTGTACAAATCAAAACTACATCTTAAGAAAATGGACTATAACCTGGTCAAATAATACAACTACATGTTAAAATGCAAGAGCTCTTAGCTATTTAATTTCAGGCTCACTGTAGGCCTTTGATGTCAATGAAAGACAGTTGGGTCTTCGGGTCTGACCAAGACAGAACTCTCCACTACTCTGCCATAAGGCCTGGACACCTCTCCATCCAAGAGGTTGTTTGGGTTCTTTCAAAAAGTAGCTGGTTTTGGCAATGAGATAATGGCCTCCTCAGTTCCAACCACCTTCAATCTTAATGCTCCTTTCATTTTTTGAAGTATATTGCAATTTTTACACTGCAAACAAATAGCCTTCTGACAGCTCTCTGTCAGCATGTCAGATGGCTTCCTAAGTCATTGGACATGAGTAATTTCCATATAAATGTATTCTATAATTCATCGAGTCATCACAAACAGGCAGCATGATTTCTCATGCACAGGATTTCTAAAAACAGGGCTCAAAATAACTCAAAATAATTTTCCATCTAATATTGCAAAGCCCAAAACACTTCCCACCAGTGATCAACATTACTGCTCCACGGGCTCAAAGTCAGCTTGTCTTCAAGTCCAACTAACCAGTATCTGTGCCTAAAATAAACCATGATTTGTCAACATGAAGCTTGTGTTGGAATTTTATCAGAAAATTAACACAAATCCATATAAGTAGGCACAAGGGAAAAAACCCCACAATTGAAGTACAACTTCCAGAAATGTGAATCATATACAAGTTACATAAGGCAACAAAATTTACCAGTAAGGACTCCAAGAAGAACTGATTGTTCCACAAAGCTCCTGTAGAGCCATTGTGGTATCAAGGACACAAAAAAATGCAACTCACAGGACCCAAGAACCACCCCTTCAGACTTTACACAAAACAATTCCAGTTCAAGGAAGAAAACAGACAATTGTCAAAAGTCTAATAGACTATTAGAGTGGAGAAATACACTATTAGAATAAAAATCTATCCTACCTTATTGAGAGCTACTATAAAGGGGCATTTCTTTGATTTCAACAGGTTTATTGATTCAATTGTCTGTGGCTCCAAACCATGCATGATGTCAACTACAAGTATAGCAATATCACAAAGTGAGCTTCCTCTATTTCTTAGATTGCTGTGACATTAAAAGACAGAAAAAAAAAAATCAGTCATTTAGCAACAGAACCTTTATAAAAACAGCAAGTACAATGTCAAACTTACACTGACAAACAAAAAGCTAAAGCTCATCAATTAGTTATTTCCCCTCAAAAATGTAAACCATTCAAATGACACTTTGTAATTTTCATTTAACAAAATACATTAAAGAATGTGTAAGCAAAACTAAGAAACTATTATTCTCCCCAAATTTTTCATATTATTATATAGCTTTCAAATGTAAGAAAGGTTCTGATCATTTTCCGAGCGACAATTGAGACAGGTAACGTGAAATGCAGGAGTGTAAAACCTGAACAAGACTTTTTTATATACTACATAAACACTAAGACTATCACAATTTTATACAATACAATGTAAACAGACTATCACATCTTTGCTGCCAAACAAAACCTGGCTAGAAGATAAAGAGCTGTAAGAGGTGCAATGCCAAGGTGCTGATCTGAACATTACCAAGGGCCCCACAACACAGCACTTCAATGTTTACAAAGGTTTATACTGAAAAATGTTACATCAAAGACTTAATCCTTCTGCTTTGAGGTTTCACCCGAGATCTCACCTCAGTGAGTTCAATTATGCATGTCATGTTTTAACCTTAAAAGCTGATTTAGTGGTTTGCCTGCATGCCACTAGTGTTCCTAGACAGCATTTAATCTCTGCTAAGACTCCGATGACTTGTGCAATTAGTAACTTCCATTCTTACGAACTCAGTTACCTTAACTGGGACACTGAATGAGAGACTAGGACAAAAGTTTTAATTTTTCATAGCAGAGTACTTAGGTCACCTGAAATCCTCACCTTTTTTCCTCCAGCTAGCTTCCTGCTTCCATCTTTCCTCTTACACTAACTATTTATTTACATGCTTTTTCAGATATTCATGGCTCAATTGGCACGAAGACAGAAAATTAATCAGCTATAAAGGGCCAGCAATTAACCAGATATAAAAAGCACCTGCAAATGAAGCAAATCCACTTAATTCCTCTACTTTAAGTTGGTTTTGTTGGACTATTTTCAAGTGAGAACTAATACAATGAATTAAGCAAAGACCTCACACTTTGCTAAAAAAATCTCCAGATGCTTTAGCCATCAGTTCTGAGAAGTACAACATTGTGAGAAACCATTACCTGAAAGACTCATGTCCTGGAGTGTCGATTATCAGCATGCCTGGAATTTTTATGTTCTCTCTGTCAAACTAACATTTCAAAATATTAGCCATCTTGTAGAGATTACACAAGAAGAAAAAAAAACAAAATAAGAGCTGGCAACATTACTGACAGTCTGCACTTCCAAAATCCAGATACATATTTTAAGGCCAGCACTCTCTGTAAACCAAATCAGTCACCAGTCATTTCAACATTAAAGAAATGATGCTGCACATTCTTCCACACATCAACTAGCCATAAGTTAAGTTAAAATCTGTAAGACAAGGCAGCCTACAGAGGAAAAAAGCATTTCAGGGTAGTGAGATGTACCATCCTTCTCTTGATGACCTTCTCCTCTCCCCTAACTTTACATATTTAATAAGTTGAGTAAAATCTTGGAATGCCATTACAACACCAAGGCTTTTCAGCCAGCTGCTTCTGCAAGCAAAATAGGATATAGTATCCGAAACAAAAAACACAGAACAGTTACTATTTCTGTAACATGATAAAATTCATCACCCAGGAACTGGCCAAATTTCAGCACATACAGCAAAGGGTAAGTTTTTAACAGAAAATACACTCAAGAGGTTTCAAGAGTCTTAAGGTTTCAAAAGTCTCAATTTACAATCAAAATACTGACAAGTACGCAGTCTATGTACATATATGCACCGTCCAGAACAGAGTAAACAGTATTTGCATATTTTTCTGAAGAAACAGCAATGCATTAACTGAAATTAACAAATGTACGAGAAATGAGACAACCTCTCCTTTGGTAGGGGAATGATAGGAATTAAAAAACAATCAATCCCAAAATTAGAGAGGGGGGGAAAGCACATCTGTCTATGTCAGGAAATCTCACAAAGCCTTTATTAATCTACATTTCCTATTTTTTAAGATGCAGTTGTTGAAGTGTTGTAACTTACATTTTTCACCATCTTGGTTTGCTCATTAATAGCTTCAAGAGGAACATTAGTTGCACCAATCTGCTGAGTGATACCACCAGCTTCACTATCCTGCACATGAGTGTGGCGGAGCTAAAGACAAAAAAAGACCAGAAATACTTACATGTAAGAGACTAAAGTTACATCTGAGCACACTCTAATTCTTTCTGTCCTTAACCAAAAAACTACACGCATAAACAAGAGGCACAAGCAGTGCTTCCACACTCCACAGCTTACCTTATCTAAAATTTTGGTCTTGCCTGTGTCTACATGCCCCAGGACACAGATAACTGGTGCTCTGAGCTTCTCAGTGTTCATATTTTTGCTGTTTTCAGCTCGTCGCTTCTATGTAAAAGACACATAAAAATTGGTAAGTATAAACCAAAAACCACAGCTCACCTCTTGACTTGATTACATACATACAAATACAGAGTTAACTGTGGGACTTACACTTTCAAGGCAATTTAAGGTCTGTCATCCCTCTTTTGGTAAATCAAAAATTTTTGACTAACAGTTAAATTTTTGTTTGGTTGGTTCTGGTTACAGTCTAGTAGGCTAAGTTGTCATATCCACTAACAGTAGCTTTGCTGATGGTGCATTCTGAACAAGCACCTTGGGTGAGGAAACCAAGAACAGTAGCAGCCATGAAAGCACTGAACAGTTTAGACATATCTTTTAAAACTTGAAAATACCTATCTGTAAAGGATAAAAGCCTCTTTCTCCAGGAAGGATATAGAGGTGGAGAGGAAAAACACTGAAATTGCCATCTTTGTGGTCAAGTTACCTAAAAACAAATACTTTATCTTCAGACAAAACCAAGTACTTTTTTCTTAATTAACACAATTTATGAACCTGCTTAAATATTAGCCCTGACACAGCCACCATTTAGACAAATTTGACAAAATTAATTGAAAATTAATCTGTTTGTTATACAACACAAGAATCCACGTGTATCTTAATACCTCAATTCTCCGTTTAGCTTTGTCATAAGCACGTTCCTCCTTAGTGCGATCATCATCAGAGTCATACTCAGAATCAGAGCTAATTTCCTTGCTGGGCTTTTTTTCCATAGGTTGTTTTCCAATAGCTTGGGAGTCTGCCTCTCTCTCATCTGAAGTCTTTTCATCCTCATCTTCGCTGCCTTCACTATCTTCAGATTCTTCACTCTCTTCTTCCTCTTCCTCCTCATCATCATCCTCCTCCTCTTCCTCATCCACTTCATTTTGTTCTTTGACTTCAATATGGACAGGTTTGCTCTCTGCTAAAAAAAAAAAAATCTAAAGTAAAAATTCCCTATTAAGATCACCCTTGTGGGGCAGATGGCACCAAAAAGCAAAGGAGACTACTAGAGAAGAATGAAGACAGAGTAGGTTCTACAGTAAGTGCTTCTCAAGACCATTTTTCAACTTCCAAAGTTAGAAATAAAAAAAAGGGTTTCACGTTCAGAGTTGCTGGCTTGTGTTATGAATCCAGAAGCAAAGCAACTTTGGAGTGAGGTGAAGAACGATATTATCAGCACAATTATGTTTAACGTTATTTGCAAACATTCAGATATTCTTTAAAGTCATGTGCACTTCATAAAGGAATAATGCACAAACACCTTTTTAATAAAGCCAAAATACTCCAGATCATTACTATATGGATTCTGTACACTACTGATCAGGAATGCACATTTAAGCAGATACAACAATCAGAACAAATTGTCTCTTTTATGCCTATGAAAAAGTCTCATCTTCAGGTTTTCTTAGATTGTTCAGAGAAAATTAATATTTTTCATAGGAATTCTTCAATAAGCAAACAAAAAGAATTATCAAAAAGTAATTTTCTTTCTTTGAAAGCTTCCCATTTACAATCACCTGTAAAATCGTAAGAGGCAAGCTGATAATCACACTTTAAAACCAGGGATTCTCCTCCTTACAGCACTGCTGGCAGGCTCACTGCTCTTAGAGATTAGTTACATTTCCTTGCTACACTCATAGTCCATCAGCTTAGTAATACACTAAATCTAATTCCCAGGAAGGTTCTTTTTCTGGATCCCATTGGCAGAGCCTTCAAATCCAAGCAGTAAGAAGTGCTATGTCCTCTCCAGGACAGTGGTACCAGACTAAAACAAACGCTCAAGAAGATGAGCAGCCCTTAGAACTAAAAAGCACCAGACGAACACATCTGTGCTGGAATGAAATCCATTCTGCTGTATGTATCTGTATATCAAGCATTACACTTGAAAGCACAGGTGTCAGAAGCATAGGCCTGAGCAATTAAAAAGTACTTGATGAATAAATAGTCTTTGAGCAGAAGAAACAATGAAGACACTATGGAAACGCTAAGTCCAGTAACAAACTCCAGTTCAGGACGGCTCACAGAAATACACTTTTCTGCACCACTGGAAGAAAATATCTGAGAAGTTATCCCTGCATTCTTACACAATTTTAAGTTCCTCATAAACATTGTCGTTGAGTGCAGACAGACTATGGCCTTTGGCACACACGCACAGGAATACGGATGTTCTGGCAATTCTTTCCTTTCTTCCAAACCTGCCTCTCAAAGCATATCATAGAATCACAGAATGAAGTCCCTTTCAGCCCAAACCAAAGACCAACTAGTTACAGCCCCCCTGCCAAGGGCAGAGACACCTTCCACTAGACCAGGTTGCTCAAAGCCCCATCCAACCTGGCCTGGAACACTTCCAGGGATGGGGCATCTACAGCTTCTCTGGGCAACCTGTTCCAGTGCCTCACCACCCTCACAGGAAAGAATCTCTTCCTAATATCTAAACTAAACCCACTCTCAGTTTGAATCAATTTCCCCTTGTCCCGTCACTACATGCTGTTGTAAATAGTTTTTCTCCATCTTTCCTGTAGGCTCCCTTCAGGTACCAGAAGGCCACAAGGTCACCCCAAAGCCTTCTCTGTTCCAGGCTGAACAATCCCAATTCTCTCAGCCTTTCCTTGTAGAGGAGAACTTACTATAACACATGCACACTTAAACTTCACACCATTTTAGTCCCCCACTTCTTTGAAAACTTCTCTCAGGGATACTCTTCTAGATGTTGCCAGATTCATGTAATAAAAATACTATGGCTTTGGAACAATTACTAGAGAAATACAACACCAGGTAAAAGGTTTCCCTAAACTCCCAGAGGTGGTTTAAGCACGTATTAGAGGAGAGGATTTTTACTCCTGTAAAAAAGGACAAAAAATTACAACCCACGTATTTTAGATGGTAACTGCACATAAGAGTATTTCCAAAGGGTTGTCTTAAGCAGTATTTGCATGGCTTCTGAAAGCTCTGCTTTTTTAAAGAGGTTCTTACATCTATTTATCATCAAACTTACCTCACAATTTATCTAACAGAGCAGAGGAAAAATCTAAGTAAAATATTGTTTTCTACAGAAAAAGAAAACTCAGCCCAAAGCCTCTTAACCAGAAAAATCATACATTTGGTATTTATATGCCCACCTTTCTCTCCATCTTCATCACTAACCATAGCTTCCCAGTCATCCAGACCTGCATCTTCTGTTTCATCTTCTTCCTCCTTTTCTTCTGAAACTAAGAAACCCAATATTGAAGTTAAAAAAAAGTCAGTCTAGCAACACACATTTTTAGATGTCCCTTTTTCTGACATACTGACAACTGCAATTTACAAGTTTGCTGTTACCATAATTCTATCGAATTATCTCCACATTCCATAAAAAGAAGATGCTGCATATTTAAGAAATAATCTCCAATTCTCTCCACAAAAATCATGTAGTGCTAGCATCTTTGCCTAGACAAACTCTTGTGAAAGACACAGAAAACCTACTCATCTAGTTCCTATCTGCATATCATGCCAGTGCCTGCATAATGCCTACCACACAAACCTCTGCCACAATCACGATCTTTGCAAGGAGTTGCCCAATTAAACAGTCACCATGTGTAACAAAGTGACAGAGAAACAAGAATACGAGTTACAGTAGAAATTTAACCCGTGAGAAAATACAAATTGTCTATAAAAAGAACACCAGGTGCCTTAAAATAATTATACCATGGATTCCAGAAGCATAAAATTCAGCAGGAATTCAGTAAGATTTATGAAGACTGCAGCTCCTAGTAAGGGACAAATGGAAAAATGCAAACTTGCAACGCTCTCCAAAAGAAGCATTATACAATATATATTTGCTGCAGCACATGTGTCACAAATTTCAGCTCTCTGAAATGAAGACTGAGTTCCACACTGCAAGAATATTAGCTAGGAACTAACGTTCTGCCAGTGAGCCTTTCTCTTATGGCAATGGAATGCCAATCATGAGATAAGTCAAGCTAGAATCACAAGACACATTCAGCTTTGTTTTCAAAAGCTGCACATGTTGTCAGTATTTGTCTGACTTGAGAATAAGGGTAAAAATTGAAACACTCTCCTTGCTGACGAAGAAGTCTCATACAATGTGATTTTGACAAAAAATTTTGCCTACTGTGTGTAGGCAAAAATGAGGGCAATAATCACTTGCTGATGACTCAGTTTCACAAGCTATCATATATCCTCTGCATTCAGTACTTGCGAAAGCAAAACATTTGGAATAAAGAATACAATCAGTGCGAATATTGCACTACCAATACTAGAAGCGGAATATTTCCTCCCTACCTCCACCCAGCTGTTGACAAAACAGACTTGTAAAAGTAAATGAAAAGTCAGAGGAGTGAACAAGGCATGGAATGTACTTATTGGAGATAACTGACTAAGCCAATTGAACGCTGGAGTTCACCCAGAATAAGAGACCTTTATGCACTCATTTTGAGGCTTCATGCTTTTACTCCATAAAATTTCAGCAGTTCTTCCTTTAAGAAAGAGAGAAAAAAAAAAAGGCAACTACCTCGAGAAAGGACAGCCATTCAGCCCCATCCAACAAGGTACAATAACTATCACGCAGCACTGACACGCAGGCTTAAGTGTTTGAAACTTATTAGCATTACTACCAACCTGGCTCTACTGGAAGAGGAGTCTCTTCTTTCACTGGTGTTTCCAGTTCTACAGCATCTTCAGCTGGGGAAGTTACCTCCACACTTTCTGAAATTGCAAGACAGGAAGTTGGTTGCTACATACTTTCAAAGTGCAAACTGACTTACTCAGACATACAGCTCCACTCCAGCTTATTTGGAAAACATTTGGCTTTCTAAGCAGTTGAATAGATTTTTAAGATAGGTCAGTTATTGACATTAAAAACTCCTCACTTTCTTTAAAAGATAAGAGAAAATGAAGTAATACGAATGAACTACCCATACTTCCCGCACTGTTCCATTAAAAATATAAACTAAAAAATTAAAAAATCATCAATACAGTTCAGAGAAGCACCATTTTCAATTCTTTACACACACTCCAAAAATGATAAAATAGGCACATAACTAACGTCAAGTTAAAAAAAAAAGATGAAAAAATAGCTAAGTAAGAAATAAATCTAAATTTTTTAAACTAAGGATTAGTCTTGAGAAGAGTCACAGTAATTTCCCCAGAGGAAAGTCATGAACCACAAAAGTAAAAAACTGACATGTGCAACCTACATCTAACCGGTGCAATAAATTCTAACATTTCAAAAATGCAAGCTCTTTGAACTACTCTGAACAACCTGCACCCAGGGGCTGAAATCTGTTTTTATATACAAGAAAACAAATGAACAAAATGTCTCCAATTTAAAAGTACTAGAACTAGGATCAATCCCTTTTCATCCTGGGACAAACACAGACTTAATCATAAGTCAGTATTACTTAAACTACCTTGTATATGACCTACATATGCACACAAAGCATTCAATGTCACATTCGTAAAAGGCCTTTATGCCTCGTACATCTCCAACATTTAGAAAATATAAAGACTCTATCCAGGTTAGGAAAAAATAACAGTCAAGTAGACTGTAAAACAAAGGATTAAGAGAGCAGCCTTCAAAACAACTTTAGGATCCTAATGCATCAGCACTTGGATGCGAGGGCAGGGATACCAAAAAAAAACCCAAAGGCACCTTGAAGTGCAATCAGCTTAAGATTAGCTGATTTATTTCAGAAATGCTTCCAGAAACGTGACTAATTATTTGGTCTCCCTATATGCAAACTACACCTTCTTTATTTTCAGGCTGCTGCTGCTTCTTTCTCTTTTTGTCTTCATATATTGGCCTCTTCTTTGGCACAGAGTCTTTGGATGGCACTTCAACACCTGCAAAACAAAAAAAAAATTGTTAAAAAGAAAATCTAGGTAATTAATAAACATAAACATTGGTTTAAATAAGAACAAGTTTTCCAAAACTGGAAAATGGCGGAAGAAGAGTATAAAGTAGGTTCGATGCACACTTTATCTTCTTCAAAAGTCTGAATTCAAAAGCTAGAAAACTTGAGTGAAGTATAGGTCTTCAGATACTCCAGACTGCTCTCAAAAAGAAGTCAGATAACTGGAAGAAGGGGATGGCAATGAAACAAAAAATAAACAATAAATCCAATCAGATTCTACAACCGCAGGTTTGAAGTTATCACAGACCTACATAAAATGTCATTAACATATATCTCAGGTTTATTGATTTAAGGTCTGCTATGCAAAAACTCACTTAAAACCTGTCTGCCAATGCTCCTAATTTCAGACAATTTGGAGCAGTTCAGAGTCACAACTCTTCTTAAATGCTTAAGGTGGTTCAGCAGATAGCGTTTTCCCTTTTTTCCATCTTGGGAGGTTTTTTGTTTGTTTGGGGGTTTGAGTTTTGGTTTGTTGCTGTCTTGTTTTTTTATTTTACAACACTGATGGTTTCAGGTATTAAAATAATGCCAGGTTCAATTCGCCAGCTTCATCTTTGCCTCACCAGGAAGTGGGTGCTGTAATGTATGAAGGGATTCAATCAAAAACAGAAGTTTTGTGCAAAGACAAATTAAAAACTTAACTACCGCTGCACATTTGAAATTTTTTCAGGTACTAAGTGATTTATATTGCAGATTTAACAAAAATCCAGTTGTAGAGGAACATAAATAGAAAGATTCTAATAGCTACAGCAATGACCAAGGAGAAATAGCCTTTGTGTATGTTTAAGAGCTCCAAACATTTTACTAGCTACAGAGATTCCTACATTTATACATCCACCTACCAGTAAAGTGTCAGATAGTGTACTCTACAAATACAAAGGCACTCAGCACTCAGAAATTACTTTCTTTTTTTAGTCACAAACAAGAACAATTTAGGACATTTTACTTACAATATATTGCACAAATTTGCTTCATTGTAATGGAGACAGATTATATCTCACAGAAAAGTACGAAAGCTCTTACATACTCCTGCAAATGCCAGAGAAAAACATATCTTCTCCATGGACTTTCCCCATCATTTTTGAAGCAAAACAATGCACTTGCCGAATTGAGCACATGAATTAATCCAACAAGATCCAGATCACTGGTCTTACAAGACCTTCAGCACAGCCCATCTGCTTTTCCTGGCCTTTGGACTACACCACTTCAAGTGCTTTTTCCTAAGTTCCACAACTAACATCTTTAAACGGAAAGTAGACAGTATTAAAAAATTGTGTATTTAAAGCGTAAGATGAAAATACAGACACTTAAACCTACTTCAGAAATAAAGGGGAAGGGAGGGCACACACTGCCTTCCTCGACAACAGAGCACCTTTACATAGAATCACTCAGTACTCGCCCTCCTAGCTCCAGAGAGGAAAAAAAAATAAACACAGAGCAATAACAGATATCAAGTTTGGTTGGGTTTTTTGTTTTGATTTGGTTTTAATTATTATTAAACTTTATTGCTTACCCTGAGCTTGGAGTAGTTTAAGAGTAGCCTCCGCTCTGGCTCTCGCTTCTCGTTGAGCTTTTGTTAAAAGCTTTCCCTCCTTCTTCAAACGCTCCTTCCTCTCTTTTTCCTTCTGTTTCTTTCTTTCTTTCCTCTCTTGCTCTAATCGTTCCTAGAAAAAGAAACATGCAGAAACTCTACAGCATGCTTTACACGAAAGCTGCCCAAGTATATTCTTTTTACGAGAAACATATTAAGGATTAATTCACCAACTGCACCAGCAAGCAGACAGATTAAGGTTACTCTTTCCCTTATTTTATCCTCAGAGTGAGATATATGGTACCTCCTCTTTGCGCTTTGCTTCAAGTTCCTCCAGTCGTCTTATGCGTTCTTCCTCCTCTCTTTTTGCCCTTTCCTCCTCCTCTTTCATTTTAGCCAAGGCTTCTTGCATGGCTTTAACTGTGGCTTTACTGGGACCCTTCTTCTTCTCTTTCTCTTTTTCTTCTTTCTCACCTTTCTTTTTTTTCTTGTCTTTTTTCTTTTTGTCCCCCTCATTGTCATCACCTACAGAAAGAAGAGGCATACATTCAAAGATCCCAGAAATTTCAAAGATACTCTAAGTAGAATTTATGTTTCAAATATGATAAATAACATCAAATGAGGAATATTTTCACTGGCTTCGACATAAACATTTCATAACGAAAACAATAAAACTGTCTCTTAAGTCATGGCCTGAAGTCTTAAATTATCAGAGTAACAGGGAAGTGAAAAAATACTCTTGCTATACAGAACTGTAATCATATACTGTAACGAGAATTCACCACCTGGCTTGTTTCCCCATGTACCTCAACAGACTATAGGCCAGAAAACACAGCCACCTATGAGCCAACACAGAGAGGCAGTCAAGGCTACCAAATATCCAGTATTCACAATTCAAAATAAACCGACAAACTATCCTCACTGCCTGGCACCTCTCTGGCCTTATAAAAACTACAGTATTTAAATTACAGTTCAAGAAACCATGTTACAAACCTTCTGTTCCTGCAGGAATATCTCCTTTTTCCCCAGGGCCAGGGATTGCTGTAACTTCAGGAGAAGCCTTCTCTTCAGCTTTTTTTAGAGATTCCTTTGGCTTTGCTGGTTCTTTACCACCTTCTAGTTCTTCCTTCTCTTTCTGCTTCCTCAATTTGGCTTTTTCTTCTTCACGTTTTTTCCTTTCACGTTCTTTTTTTTCTGCCTTCTTCTGAGCTGCTGTTTTTAATTTGAATGAAGGTTCTTCATCATCCCCACTTTCAGCAGCAGGAGCAGACTTTGGCTTTTGGTTTTTCTTTTGTCGTTTTCTTGATTGGGAGACCTCATCTGATTCATCACCACTCTCGCCTGTAGACACTCCTCCCCCACGCTCTTTGCTTTTCTTAATGTTAGTTTCATCTTCTTCTGACAAATCGTATTTTTTATTCGACTTCTGAGTTTTCCCTTTGCTTTTCTTAAGCTGTGTCTCATGATCGTCATCATCACTGCCAGAAAGCATGTCTTGTTTTGCTTTCTGAGTTTTTTTAGATTTTTTATCTTTATCTTCCATGTCCTCGCTGTCATAGTCATTTTCCAGATTGGCTTTTTTACTCTTTCCTTTCCTTTTTTTATCTTGTTTTGATAAACTTTCTTCATTGTCATTTTCAACCTGGTAATTAAACAATTCAATAATCAGCCATGAAAAATTACTTGCCATCATGAGCTAAGAAGTAGCACTGAGATACATCAAGAAAAACCTCTCTTATTGAAGACAAACCTTGAAAGCAATAACTATTCCTGCGGAGAGTACCATACTTCAGCCCACAATTAAGATTTATTCTGATTGGCTTTGAATAATTACCAGCATGAAGACATGGCTTTTTTCATTACTCACTTTACTATGAAAATATGATCAAGTGTAATTAAAAGGACATGCTAGCTACATGTTTCACATAGGATCTCCAACTACACTGCAACACTAGAAGATCTCCGGGACAGAAGTGTCTCATATTTCAACTATTTCCTATTAAAAAGCCCACGTCCCTCTCCGTGTTCACCTTTCCTGTAGAAGGTTGTTCCCTGTCAACTTTCCCTCCTTGAGCCTCTATTGACAGTTCCTCCAGCTCCTTCAGGATATCATCTTCACTAGAATAAGAAAGAAGTTAGGGCACTTAAGTAACTGAGTTTTTGGATACTGGAATAAGATCAGGCAGGTGGAAAAAAAACCAAACTTACTCAAAATCTTGTTTCTTCTTCTCTTTTTTCTTTTTGCCTTTGGATTTCTGAGGCTCTTGATCCTTTGCAGCTCCTGCACCTTCTATCTCTGCAGCAAGGGCATCAATATCAATATCATCTTTTGCACTAAAATGAAGAAGGAAAGCAGGGTTATCACTAGTTCAAACATTAAGTTTACGTAAGTAGAAGCCACCTGAATAAAACAAATAAAAGTTCCAAAATGCAAAATCAATCACAAAACATATGCAATGCAGGAAAAAATACCCCAGGTTTAACAAGCGATTATGCACTGTTACCTTATGCCACTGAATAGGAAGCGAAGGAAAAAACCTTCACACGTGTCATCTGCTTGAAGGGAGGTGGAACAATAAAACACATTCAGTTCTTGCAACACTGACTTTAGAAGTTTAGTTGTGCAATTCGATATAACTTCTTGGAAGAATGTAACTAGACTGTTTGACTTTGTTCCTCCAAAAGATGTTTGGTCCTTCAAATCACAGGTGTCATTGACAGAAAAGCAGCCACCAGAATCAAAGTGTAAAAATGAAGCACAAACAGAAGAAATTTTTCAAATCACAGCCAGGGAATCCTACTGAGAGATATTTATCTGCTCCTTCAAACACCCTTTTGCGAACAAAAAAACGACTGTATTTTTATTTAGCAAATAAGTGGAAGTTCTTTACAGCTTCCAACTCACAATAACACTTGCCTATGCTTTGCCATCAGATTGAAAATTTTATTATCTTTCAAGAAAAGAAGTCACACAGATGAACAGACTTCAGCCCCAAGCCAGACTTTAAAGCAGATCATAAAAAATACCAGTGTAGTTGGCAAGCAATCATTTGTACCACTTGCCTTAGTATTACCTCTCTGAGGCCCAAGGAAAGCCAAAAGAAGTTTTTTGTCCAGACATTTTACCACCTAATCACACTCACAGTACAATTGTAAGACAGGACACTTACTTACTCCGTGCTTCACACTTAGAGCTTCAGTACTCAGATCAAAACTGGTCTGATGCTACTTTTATCAAAACTTGCAGTTTCAAAACCCATTCAATCAACATGCTGTTAATATTTCACTTAATTCCCTCTTAGATACCCGGGCAGAAAACTGTTGTTTTACAATTTCACTGTCTCATTTATTAGCACCCGCTCAGGACAAATCAGCCAAAGGCTGACCCACTAAATACCCAAAACTATATCCAGAAAATAAGGGAAATAAATTTCTTCCAGATTCAGGACTTTCAAGATATCAGCAAATCTAAACTACCAGAGCTTGAGTCTTGCCAATTTATAAACCCAGAAACTGAATCTTAGTAAAGAAAACCAAGTATTTAATTATTCAGCTACAGATTCTAAAATTCAGTAAGTCTTAGTTGCAGTTCTCTTTGCAAAAAGGAAAGGGCTGGATTCTTTTGCAAGTGAATGCTGACACTCACAAACATTTTATCCCACATATTGGGAATATGCAAGTCACCAAACACTGTCTGTATGTGACAACAGCACAACTAAGCAACAAAGTACTTCATTTATTTAAAGGCCAAGATGATTATTTGTATTTTTAAGATCTTATATTTCCTTCTGGGTAGACTGAACAAACCAAATAAAAAGCAGCACAACAAAGTACCTCACTGCACAGCATCTGTATTGCCAGAGATACTTTTAGTCAAGAGAAGAAAAAACACACCTAAAATATACCTAGTAACACTCCCTCATGTGCTGACTTAATTTGTAATACATTTGTGGAAAGAAATGTATCTCTCAAATAGTAAATGCAAGATCTCTACAGTAATTCTTACCTCCCCCAAGAGAAAATACACATTTTGGCCATTCTCATCCTAAGATGATTTGATGTTTCAGCAATTGAAGAGCCATTTTTATAAGCAGTTTAACTGGCTGTATACCAGGGGTAACAGCTGAAATAAAAATGCTATTCACTTATATAGCTAGGAATAAAGTCCTAATGTCAGGCTAACTATACTGTATCTAGGCCTACACATAGGCCCTCAAACTTGTTTTTGCATTAATTGCTGAATATCAAGTTTATTAAGCACACTTGCTTACCTCCTTTTCCTCTAGGAGTTAATGTAGGAGATTGAGTCATATCCAAGCTTGAAATAGTTTGAAAACACCAAAATACATGCTCTACTACTACATCTTCCAAGCTCTCACTACTACAGGATCTTAATCATGTGGTTGTTCAGATACTAAAGCACCAGGCCTTTAAACAGCTCATATTTTACATGGATATTATCAAGGCTGACTTTCCACAATGCAGTTTAGCAGAAAGTTATGTCCAAACATAAAACACATGGGTTTTTGCTACAAGCAAAGATGTCTGTGGTACCTCATGTCTTCCAGGGCATAGGCTTTAAGGGGGTAAGGGTTTATTTGCTGCTAAAAAAAAAAAGAATCTCAAACACTGAAAAAGCTATTTGACAGACATTAAGCTTTAACACCCACCAGCAAGAACATCTTAGGAATACTAATAAAGACTGCCCAGCTGTCACAACTGTGGCATCAATACAAAAACCTTTCCAAATTTGGCTTTCAGTGCTTAGTTTCTAAAAAAACAGTCAATGGTTTCTGACCAAAAAAAAAAACAACCCACCAAAAACCACCAAAAAACCAAAACAATCAAACAAAAAAACCCCTCTATATTTTCCACTACACTTCCATTTACTAAGAAGTGACAGAGCGAGCTTCAAATATTTGAGCCTCAGTGAAATAAGAAGTAAAATTAAGGCTGCATGCACTTATATCTACAGCTATAATTCGTAAGAACTGACAAGCAAAAGATATCATTGGAAAGTCAAGGAATTCAAACACTGGCTTCCAGTACTACAAGTTTATTCCCATACTGACCTTGAATTTCCTTACCTTTTAAAACTCTAGCAATACTCTACTAGGATTCATAAGAAAGTTGAAAAGAAGATCAAGAAGGTGCTCCCCCTAATCCTGGGAGATGATCTTATTCCTTCTTATAAAGAACCCATTACACTTAGATACATAACAGGAGAGCTTCTTTCCTACAGGCTTTGTTAGATACATCATGGAACTTTTCCCTGTAAAGGTTTTTACGCAGTCCCCCACACACATTTTAGAAACCCAAACACTCTTTCAGGAACCTCCTTCTCCAAGATCTCCAGGTCTCCATTCAGCCTTTACTAGAGTCCAACCCTAAGAGGGCCTGATACAGGAATCTGAAAGGACCAGAATGCTCAAGCAGTTTTCAGTTTTGACCTTAAACTGCTTTTGCATGAAGACTTTATAAACAGATTTCCCAGCCTCACTACCCTAGACCTTTCAAGCTCATAATGCTTTGCACTAAAAAACTAACCCCAGATTTCCCCAACACAAGAGGCTCAAGGAGATTTGGAAAGTGTTAAAATGAAAACAAAGTGCTACTACACTGCTGAGGAGTTACTTCCCTGATTTTCCTTTGTCTTTGTTTAGCAGGTGAAGCCTAAGCCACCTCTGTTATCCACATACTTTGATACCAGCCTCTGTTTTTGCTGCTAGATACAAAAAGAGTTTTGATATTGCTAAAACAGCATTTCAATGCAATAAATTACAGCAGGAATTAGGTGTGTGTACTTCACTCAAACTTAAGCAAGCAGTTTTCAAAAAAATGGCTGCAGACATTTTTCCATGAAGGCCTGTGCCTAAGATCGGGCAAAACTGCAGTGGGGAAAGACTAGTCACCTTAATTAAAGGAGAGTACAGTAATCAATAGCAAATACACAGAGATCACTACATTTCAGATATCAAACAATATAATTTTTCCTTCAAATTACATCACTAATCAAAAAGAAAAAGTGTTCAACATTTCCCCTACACAATTTCACTGCCTTTTGCCATTTAAGCAGGATTACAGTAAGGTAAATCTTTAAAATAGCACATAGAAACATTCACACACTTTACACTGAAAAAATATTTACCTTAATACCCTAGAAATTACATTAAAAAATCAACTGTTGCCCAAAAGGGTTTCAGCACAAGTTGTCTGCATAGACTAATGAAAACCTGTATAGCATGGGAAAAGACACTTAAGGATAGATTCCTGAATATTCACTGAGTCACAAATTAAATGCTGCATTAACACAACATTCTGCACCAAACCAGGATCAAATATACCCAGACCATTCCAAGTAAGTGTTTGGAGATTTTTAAGACAGACATGGGCAACAGAGGATGTTCAGTAATGTCTCTCATGCAAACAAAGCATAAAATCAGGCCAGTAACAGAAAGTGATACCCAAAACACAACCTAAGTTGCTCATGTTACATGTTAAACAAAATCAACAACAAATAAAGCTTTAATTCCAAATCCTGCCTATAAGAGAAAGTATGAAATTTCTTCCAGCATGAAGATTAAAACAGCTAGAAAATAAAAGAGCTGTCACCTACCGCTGCTCAGTCAGATGTACAAAGATATCCAGCAGCTCTGCTATTTATAAGATCCCACACAGTTGCAAGCTATTGAGTCAGAAAAGTGAAAAAAATCTTGTGACTGACAGATAACACAGTCTGTAGAAAAAAAAAAACTCTGCTGTGTTTCTCTTGCTATTACAGCAAGGAAACAGTATTTAAGACTAGAAACACAGTTTAAAAACAAACAAACCAACCCGTAAGCTATTACATCGCATCTGCCAAAAAAATACTAAAAACACCTTAAGGTGTTGGGCTTATTTTATTTGAGGGAGTGTTCGGTTTTTTAAACATGAGAAACAAGAATGGTTTTGGATCAAGTTTTTTTTCTGATGCAACGGCCTGCAACAGCCAGAACCTAGAAATTCCCTGTGGAAGCCATCTGGAGACCAGAGTTGACCTTAACACAAACTCTGATTCACAGATGCTGAAATTTATGTTAATCCTAGTTTCCACATTCTAGGTTTTACTTTAGTCTTTTACATGTATGCTTTCCCATTTTGCTTAAAAAAATCCCATACATAGTGAAGTTCACAGTTTCTAACACTTGATCACAATTAGCAAGGTGTATTTTTAAATTCTGAAGTTCTACCATTTCTTTCAGTCTACAATATCAGAAGCATTCATCAGTGCATCACTCACCAGAACAGAAGCTGTCATGCTCCAAATCAAGACTTAAACTTAAAATTGTCAAATAACACAATAAATACCAGTGCTCCGTAATAAAGTATGTCAGAACAGTTACAAGTACGCTTTAACTATTTATCACTTCTCTCTCCCATGGAAGGTTAAAAACTTACTTCAAGTACTGACATAGTTAATATATTCATCATTAAGGGATTTTCATAGTGTGAACCTGCCTTACTAAGGACTGCCTGCAATATAACCTCTGTAACACACAAATCTAGGCATGGAAATTTGAAAGACTTCTTCGGCATTGCTCAGGAAAACAAAGCCAAATGCAGGAAGACAGTACTACAGCTATTGAAATAAGAGTTACTAAGCTTTCATCATTTTTCTTTGCTCAGTGAACTTCTGCAGCTAAAATGCATAATTGCCCTTCCTTGCCAAACAAGCTCCTCCAGCTTTCCGTGCCGGTTCTAGGGAAGGAAAGCCAGCTGACCAACAGCATTTCAGACTCTCCAACAACAGACAAGCTCATTATATTAGCAAGACCACCAGCAAACATGCGTGTTTTCCTCCTATGCTTTCTTAAGACCACACACAATTAGGACTTCCAGTACACTTATTACAGTACCTACAACACATATCCCCAAACACTGAAGAAAAACTTCATTCTAAACAGGCACTGTGCAGCTATCCGTGACAGAGATGGCATCCTGACTACGCAGCAGTGAGACATAAAGGGCAAAGAAAAAATACTAATCCATTCATGAACTGAAAGAGTAGAGCAATAGGATTATACAAAGGAGCTGAGTTGCCTGCATTCATATTAATTTGACTCTATTGAAGTTAGGTAAATGAAACTGCAGAAATCAAATGGAAGGATTCAGCTTAAAATGAGCCAAGCCCTAAACTACTGGAAATCCAACTTCCAGCTTTGCAAACAAAGTCGACAGGATAACACCGTCCTGCTGAAACCAAAACTAAAGTGTACACACAGACTAAAAGATTACAAGCACTTTTTGATCCACTGCACTGAGCGACACAAACATGATTACTTATGCTTGCCTTCATCTTACAGTCAACATGCTAACTCAAATCATGCTAAAAATCTTTTACTTAGGATTGATTTTAAGCTGTCCTGTAAAGGTGAAGTTGAAATGTAAGAAAACATTGTACAATTGAAAACAGACTGAAATAGAGAAACCAAACTTTGATGTGCAAGGGGCAGAAGAGTCAGCGAGTTGACAAAGCAAGAAAGTTGCATCACTGCTATGAACTCACTGCCCACATTCCTGCATAATCAGAAGACTCATTTTTGCTGAGGCAACCTTCGATATATTTCATCAGGTACATGACACCAGCTCTTCTAACCACCCTCAAAGGAACATCACTGTCATTAAGTCATTTTCTTTTGCTTAAGGAAAAAAAAAGTCCTTGACCTTCAAAAAGACTGAAGAGAAGCTGAACCATCTGTTTGGTTTTGCAGTAGTTTTAGACCAAATAAAACTAATACTTTTAGACAGATCTTTACCATTATTTCCCTAGAGCACCTTACCCGTCCTCCACATATGTGAGCTGTAAAGCCCAGTAATAAGGATGCATTTCTAAATATAAGATTATCCAAAACCAGCAAGTTACCAGTGCTGAATGACATACTTGTAGTTGTTTTCACCTGTAGTATTAAGATTGTTTGAAAGACAGAATGCCAGCTTAAGTTCTTCTAGAGCAACTGGTTTAAACTGTGCCAAAACACAAGCCACTTTGGAAGCAATCATTCAGTTGTTCAAAACCCCACATCACCAACTTGTTCTTTAAGTGGGTTATGAAATGAAAAATGCAGGCATCTGCTGGCTCAGCAAGGCTATTCAAAACATGAAAACAAAACCCTGGCCTTTTTCTCATTTTGGCCTATCAAAGTACATCAACTCTACAAGCTTCCTTTTTTTTGTTTTTTCCTCCACTGAAAACATTTAACTTACATATGACTGAGACAGTTTGAAATTCAGGAAAGAATGAACTGTGCTCCTTCCTCAGCCCAGAAAGTGAAGGAGTGTCCAGCATGAGCACCAGCTATGCAACCCACCACTGCTGCTGAGAGTGCTTAAAGAATAAAAATAAAAATCAGAACCCCAGAAATAGGGCACCCTCCTCTGGACTTTTCCTCAAGCTATGGTGTAGGAGAGGGGAGAATTGACTTCCTTGCCCACTCCCAGCCACACTTTCCCCTCTTATCAGCTCAGGCAATCCTGTGACCACAAGTCCTTGCAGAAAACCCTTTTTGGGCAGCAGATCAAAACACACATCTGATTTGTACTGTGGGCCCATAAGCACTGAATGCACTGTAACAGAAGCAGGTACAGCTGGCAGCTGGGGACAGCAAGAGTAACACCACAGGGTTTGAAATCTTTAACAGCTCAACCGAATTGAGTTTTATGTGAAACTACACCTTTGTGATTTTTCATAGATGAAGGAAGCTGGTGAAGCTACCTAATTATATGAGAGAGCAAGGAAGTAAAACCTGACTAAAAGGGTAATTGCTTTTCATTCAGGCTCCCAAGACAATGATTCCATTATTAATATTAAAGAGTCATGCCTTCTCTTTCAAGTTTGGCTGGGGAAAAAGAGTGGCATAACTATCAGCTAAGCAAAACCTTCTGAAAAAAAAAGAGAACTACATCTTTAACCCAAACAGATTCTAGAAAAATAAGAAGTCTCCTTTATATAACCCAGATTAATTAAAAAAAAAAATCAACCAGAAAAGAAGAAAAAAAAAAAAAACATCACCAAAGCAAAAAAAACCAAAAAACACACCGCAATCTCACGACCTAAAATTCCCATTTAAACAAAGACATAGCAAAACTTCAAGATAAAAAGCTTCTGTTGTGGCTAGTAGCTGGCAACATGGTTCTCTGGAATAAAGCAGCTCTTCAAGGTTCAGTTTATGTGTTTACATCTCAAGAGAATAAGACGACTGAGAGCATGGAATATGAAACACTAAGTAAAAAACTAGCATTCAGTCTTCCCTGAACAAGTTCTTTTGGGTTTTTTTTGTTTAAGAAAAGTGCAAAGATAACAAAAACTACCACCAAGTTCAGTGTTTCACAGCTTCCACATCCTATACATCCCACTGTATAAAGTCGAAATACATCACAAAAACACCACGTCACAACTACACTTCACATTGCCTATAATCCTGAAGAGCAAACGATGCCTACCTACATTAACTATAATTAAAACCAATACTTCATCTTACAGCATGAATTTAAAGAAACATATTTCAGTGTTAAGATGCAGATTCATGTCTAACACTTCAGAACTATCGTAAAAAAAAAAAAAAAGAAGAAAACCCAAACTGACACACAGGAAGAATAGGTCATCGGTGCTGCAAACACAGGATCATCAAAAGACTTCTGTAAGGCACCAACCGCTTTCAGGCCAGAAAGAACACCCACCAGACTGTATTGCACTTTTTCAGCCAAGTTTAATGACTGAATTATGTGCACACATAATTTGTGTGCAGAAAAATTAATTCCTCTACCAGTCTTAGGGGACTATTTTCGTGGACAAGTCAGAGGCAAAAGGAAAAGGAATGTTATGCAAGCATTAAGAGCTAGTAAATTGGAGACTGTGTCCAGAACTGTAACCTTCACTCCTAGGCAGCACCTAAGTGATGAACAGCACAGACTAAATGTACAGTGATGCACCGAGTCAGAAAAACATGACAGCACGAATGCAATTAAAACCAGCAAAGGTTTGTAGAGCTTGTCTGGCTTGATGTTATAAGTGCGAACAACAACAGCAAAGTTCAACTTGCCATAAACCTCTATTCTGAGCAAGGCTTTCCAGAAGACTTCAGAGAATCAAAACAACAGATTCTGCAATTCCTGATGGCTTGCAATGTACTCTTTTCTTACTTTTCATAAACAGCAGTTACACAGGAGATTTAGGTGCCTTCGTGAAGATAAAGAAAAGAATAGATTTCCACAAGAAAAGCTACTTCTTACAATCTCCTTAGTGTAGTGCAATGTTTTTTGGTTTACACTGCCCTTACCACAAATATTTCAAGATCCTTATAGACTTTTTACAATGATGCTTTGCTTTAAAATAAAATCCAACAATTATATATAGTTTTCTTATAAATATTAAATGCCTGAGTTAAAAACTACAGGTTTGGAGGGAACTGAAATATACATTTGCATAGAACAGGACAATAAATTTCTGTAATGGCAAATTTATTTTGCATTATTTTACTCCATCTTTCAGTACAAAATCTTCCATCTTCCAGATGAGACTGGCAAAACAGATTTCAAGGGTTTATCGGCTGTTCTTGATGGAGCTGCAGAAAGCTTTGCTTGTGGAAATATTTTTGAGAAGCAGATAACTTACAATGACACTCTGGTGTACAGAATGTTTCTAAACTATGTTCTAGCTTCACAGAACTTCCCTACACAATACTGAGAAAATTTTACTTAACACCCTAACAGAAAAGGAACCAAACAGACTGACTAGTAGACAATACCAGGGATTAAATTTGTAGAACAGAAAGCAATACATGGCATCAGTAAGAGCACTGTAAATCTTATTTCAGCAGCAGTATTCACTCTTGGCTGCAGAATCACAGCAGCACCTGTAACTTCTAAAGCAATAAGCATGAATGATCAGAGTGGAATGCCTAGGCAACAGGCCACATTATTAAAGGGCAGAAGAATAAACACACCTAAATACTACCTACTGGAAGCTAAGGAAAACTATTAAGAGAAAAGGAAGATGACTTAAAGCTGGGAGAAGAGGAAAAACACATTAAAAGCTAACACCATCAAAGGGAAAGATCCATATTCTAGGCAAGCAATAATCTATAACAAAGTACATAGCACACTCACTAGGAAATCTACAGCAGCAATTTGAGGCTCAAAATCAATGCAGAGTTCTGTAGTTCATAACAGCCTTTCTTCACACACATTAAAAAAAAATATGCTAACTAAATTCCAAAGAAAGTAGAATAGAACCTTGACATACCTTCTGCCATTACAACCATATCAAAGCACCAAAGCATAACACTACTCCCAGAAGGAGACAGACTATACATCAGAACACCTACTCTTCACTTACGAAAGCTTGAAAACTCAGATACCTCATATTTTTATTGAAATATTTGCTATGAAGTTTCATTGGAAAATGAGCGATCACCACAAACACAAAAATTCCAAAGAGGAAACAATTAAAGCAACTTCCCTACGGCTTAGGAGCTATTTTGACCCAAGACACTCTTCACCTTTACAAAGCACCTAACACACCACAAAGTAACCATGTATCTGACCATTCTAGATAAATATGTTCTTCACTGGCAGATGCACAGCAATCAAGCAGCGAGAGTCATTTACAGAGTTCCAGAGCAACATAACAGAGATGCTGGTATAGTATGAACAGATTTGTAGTGTTCAGGTAGCAATCTGTATTCATAACAGGCTACAGTCTTGCATTTTCATTCTTTTCCTGCTCACCACAGCTATCATCTCACTCAGGGTCTTGTTATAGAAACAGGGTATAAGCACATAGGGACAAAATTCATCTTCACCCTCATTTCCCGGCACACTTCCCAGACATACATTAATATCCATCGGTATGACCACTACCCTACTCAGCGGAAACAGAGGAGGAGGGAACTCCACTACAGAAGTCAAAGCTATGGGGATGAGGGGAGAAAAGCAGAGTAAAGATCACTTGTACCGTACATAATTTGTCTCAGTGTGTCAAGCAGAAAATCTCCTTCCTGTCAGCACATCAATTCTCAAACAAATATTCACAGCACAAACATAACCACCTGCATCTTCCCACATGCTTCCTCTGCACTACAAGTTGTGCCCATGAGCTGCCACATGCTTTGGGAGCTGCAGCCAAAAAGAGTATAATGGATTGTACCTGTAACGTAACTGTTGGGAAAGAAGAGAGAAAAAGGAGGAAATAAATAGCACAGCACTCTATGGCACAGAACTGAAGATGGAGCAAGCAAATCCAACTGAAAGCCTTTGATTACACAGTGCCATTCCTCTCTCACTTGACTGGAAATGTAAGGGGGACTGATGGTGGATTTTGGAACTCTGAATTCAAGCCACAGATGCAAACATGCAGTGCATCCTCTCTCTCAGGAGAATTTGACATTCACAAGTCACCTAGAACCAAGACCACCAGAAAAAGCAAAAAACAAAAGTTACCTCTGCAGGTAACACCTATTCCAAAACATCACTGGCCTTCCAGGTCCATCCTCATTTCCATCCCTCAAACTCCCTGCTATAAAACACACCCAGTCGAACTATCCTGTCCTCCCTTCTCGAACACATACCTATTTGTATTCTTCTTCCACATCATCCCTCTCACTGCCATACAACTGTGTAGCCCTGTCACAGTACTGTCACCGCTAGGAGCAATTCCTAAGCTCGGTACCGCATCTGCAAGACCTCAGGACTAAAGCCTGTCAAGGCTTACTTTGGCTGAACTTCTGACCCGCCTGCAACTGTTCCTTGATTTAGCTGTGACAGCAATTTCTCTAATTAACCAGGTGCCTATGCCTAATTGATTCTACTTTTGTTTACCTGGGCATGCTGCAACCATAGTTTCATACAGAATCAGTGACAAACAGTCACTGCACAGAATGAGATATTCACAGCTCCACAACAATAATGCAGTGTAGAGAAATACAGGCCTGATATGGGAACAGTGGCCTTGAGAAGGGAAGAGACAGGACACAGAGGAGGACAGGCATGGGATAAACAGAGATGGCTTCTATAGACTCAGCACAGGACACCCCACAACTTGAGAGATGCTGGCTAAAAGAAATGCAGACCTGAACAAAATTGATTTTAGGGGTAACAAACAAGAAAGAAATAGTATTTAATACACAGTCCCTTTCACTTATTTGGATGTACTGTGGAGCTAGCCAATAGACGTAGCTAACCACAGAGCTTCATGGAATAATCAGTGAAGAGCAAAGTCACATCAGCAAGCATATAAAAATGATCTCAAGTGGATCCTAGAGAGAGGAAGATGAAACCACAACCATGAGCAATCACACACTCCCGGTGAAGGACCCCTGATGCTGACAGCTCTCTGTAGCAGCTCACCACCACCACCAGGATGAAACCACTGACCTTAGGACTTGGCAACAGGAAGCACAACTACTGTAACAGCACTGTTGTTCTTTCTTTTTTGCAACATTTAAATCTGAAGTAATAATCATTAGGCTCTCAAGATTTCAACTATTCTAACAAGAAATTCTTGACCTTTCCTTTAAAGTATGCTTCCATTTTTAGACACAAACGACATTTTGTGTGTAGCACCCTAGAGAGGCCTGTGCTCGGTAATTTACAGGGAAATACGCGC
Source organism: Rhagologus leucostigma (assembly GCA_013397725.1). Taxonomy (NCBI): domain Eukaryota; kingdom Metazoa; phylum Chordata; class Aves; order Passeriformes; genus Rhagologus; species Rhagologus leucostigma. The sequence continues at coordinate 1,215,532 of VZTD01000832.1, read as the reverse complement.
AGAGATACACAGAGAGAACAAAGTATCCAGTAGGCACCAAGACTCTCAAAGTGTCCCCTACACACCACCCACTACCCCTGAAACGGCACCGAGAAGCAGAGTTTCAGTACCCGAAGGCTTTTCCACGCATCTGGCATCTGCCACACTGCATACAAAGACGAGCACTAGGTCTTCTTTCCTTTAGAGCACAAACATCCAACTCTTCCTTTTTCTTTCTCAAGTCACACTCAACTCACCTCCTTGACAGAGCTTCTCCCAAGATATTCCTGTGAAATACAGCCCTTGAAACAAGCTGATAACGCCAGACACTAAAAAGCAACACACATAGCACGGCAATAGGCATCAGGAAAAACAGTCAGATGAGGAAAATGCCTCACTGAGAAAATATTCATTACCCAGAAAGGACCCGAGAAACTGAAACAGTTTATACCCTAACCTGATACAGAGTATCAGCCTTAAGTAAGCATCAATACATGCCTAAGTACCAACAAGTGCTTAGAAATGAAATAGCATTTTGTGAAACAGCTGTCATGGGGAGAACTTCCAGAAAAGAAACACTTAATGGCTCAAGGAAAAAACGTTGTCGTTTTCAGTTCATACAAGTTTCAAGCCATCAGTTTTCATTTAACTACCTGTCACTATTAAAAACTAAAAACACTCTCTAAACTGACTGTATTAATACTCTATAGTGATAAGTAAAAACACATTCTCTCCTGCTAGTGTATAAATACACAATGTCATTCGGTCAGCATTCCATATGGTGACTACAGCTGCCTTTAAAGGAAACTCTTACACTCAAAAAAGTTCACAGATGGGGCATTGTCCACGACGACATGAACATAACGACAGAGACGACTCAACCTCCAACCACTAAAATATCCACCATCTGCATTTATAAAACAAGCACACGAAACATGTAGATATCAGTGTCACAGCACGATCTATAGCATTAACGCCCAGTAAGAGATAAAAAATAATTAAGAAACCCACATTTGAATCACTTCAATTGCACTAAGCAGCTATTTTTCAGCTGGAAATCGAGCTGCCTGCCCCTTCACGGACAAACACACGTACGTACGGACGGGCCGGGCCG
>VZTD01000832.1:1052173-1212212 GCA_013397725.1 Rhagologus leucostigma | reverse complement strand
GGGTCGCGGTTGGAGTTGCGGTTGCGGCCGCGGGCGGTGGCACCACCAGCACCGAGCCCGGGGCGGGGCGGGCGGCGCGGCGCCCCTGGAAAGCCCCTCCTGAGCTGGGTGAGTGGATTGTTTGTGGCGTTGTGTGTAGCGGCTCCGCCGAGGGAGGCGCGCGGCGCCTGCGCGGTGCCCTCGCCGTGTGCCGCCCCCTCGGCCGGGACCCCGGCGCCCCATCCCGGCGGAACCGCATTCCCTCTGGTGGTGCCGAGGCTCCCGGCTCCGTAGGAAAAGCCTCTTGGTACCCGAGGTTCCGCGACTTGGGAGCCGGGAGACCGCTGAGGACCTCAGATTGCAGTGGGGACTGGCGGGGGTTGGTCCTGTTTTCCTTCCTGTTTGCTTAGAGGACGAGCCTCCGTTTGCCTCAGCTGACCAGGATCTCTCTGTCGCCTGGAGATCTGCTGGCCTCTGCTCTTCGCCGGCAAGGTTCATATTCCTTCTGGAAACGCAAGAAAGGGAGAGAGGAAACAGACTTTCTAGTTAGCAGCTTTGGGAAGAAGGAGGTAGAGCAGGGTGCCGCGGGTCAGAGCGAGTGTGGCAGTGGCACGTGTGGCAGCAGGCTGGGCACTGCTGGTGCTGCAGTACGCCTGGAATGCTGCCGTGATGTTGGTACTTTTCCCGTCGTCACTTAAAATGTTCTCTTGCCTGCGTACGCAAGGTGTTCACAGAGCCAGTGACGCTGGCAGTTCGCCTGCTTTGAAACACAGCCAAGAGTAGCCTGGAACCCAAATTCAGCACATCAGATCCGTGGTCAGCAGGTTGAGAGTCTGAGTGGGGTGACTGCACTGTCACCGTTTCAAAATTGTCAGTCACTACACTGATAACTTTCTGCAGTGTAAGTTTATTGAGGAGAACAGTCGATTGTGTTGTCACAGCTCTTCATGCACCCTGGTTAGTGTTTTGTGTCTTTTGATGTGTTTGGGCAGGGAGAACTTCACAGAAAATTATTTTGGCTGTGTTTCTTCACACAGCAATTAGGTAGTGGCTTTGAAATCCTCTTGCTGGCTGCCATAGGGTGCTGTTTGCAAAAGTAATTTTCTGGTACTAATTAAAGCAGTGTATTGGCCTAAAGCATTTGCTGTTGAGCACCTTGTCTTTCTTGTAGCTGAGGAGAGGAGTGTTAATTCAGATTTAAATATGTTAATGTGCCTGAGGGGCTTAAAGTAATTGCATTTAAACTACTGGCACAAACTTACATACTGAGCGTTGCTTAAACTTGTTCTGAGGCATCTTCTACCTCCTCCCAGCAACTTGGAGCTTTCCAGCTGAATCTTCGTGTTTCAGAATATTTATTAAAGTAGGTACATCTGGCTCAGGATGAGCGTCCTTTTAGAACTGGTGAATTTTTCTTCTTTATATTAACAAGCAGTTTCAGGTTCCTGTGCACTTTCAGGAGCTGCCCTTGGGGCTGAGAGAATAGGACTTGACTTCTGTGTTTGCCATCTGTGTTCGTCATGAAAGTGTTCTCCAAAGTGGGTTGCAGTAAAGAAAAGAGCTATCTACTGTCTGCTCCTGTCTTCAAATAGCACAGCATTTTGTTTATGGTGTGAACTGCAAGCAAAGAGAGATCAGACTTTTAAGTGTGACACTAATTAAGTGTTTGTGTAAATGTTAATTCCTTGTTTCACTGTTTCCACAGCTCTGAAGAGACCACTTTCCAGCTAAAGATGGCTGCTGATACCTCTGTTGATATCCTTCAGAAAGTTCTGGAGAATGAAATACTTCAGTCAACCAAGGTTGTGGAAGAACATCTGGATGCTGAAATACAGAAGCTGGACCAAATGGATGAAGATGAATTGGAACGCCTTAAACAGAGGAGACTTGAGGCCCTAAAAAAGAGCCAGCAGCAGAAACAAGTAATTTCTGTAGTACAGACTCTTGATGTGTAGAGTGTAACAGACATTTTGGAAACCCTTGGGATTTTGTGGATTTTTCCCTCTTTCTCTCCTTTCTGTGCTTATTAATTTTAAATTATCCAGGAAAGCAAGTGTCTGTCCACGTGTGCATGCTTTGTGTTTTTTTAACAGGAGGAGAGAAGCACTTCTGTGATTGTTACAATAAGGATAGGATAACGAGTCTCATACAGAGATTTGAGTGTTCACTGAGCATTGCTATCTGGAAGTATAAGCCCTGTAGGCAACCTAATCATGAGGCTTTAGGCTCCTTCTGAAGTGTCTTTCTTCTGAAGCTTCCTTCTGAAGCTTCTGGATTGTTACTTACAGCATGTAAGTGATGTGTGCCCTCCTCTTATGGTATTTTATGGAAAGGTGGAACAGGATTTTTCCTTGTTACTAGGCTGGAATCATTTGTGACACTCCTTCTAAACCAGTGAAATGTTGTCTTTGTATTACTGTTCATTTCCTCTTGCAGGAAGGAAATTCTCCCTTGGGACCTGATACCTCATGTCAAATGAGGTGGTCTTTATGCTCCCTCAGAGCTGTTTTTGAACAATAGTTTACACCATAATTTTGGTAACATAGGGTGTGAGACCTGAATTATAAGTAGGGAAACTGTAGGTTTCTTAGCTTATTCCTGAGCTAACCTGAACAAGAAATTGATTGTGTTGGGGGAGAAGTGACTTGGGTGAAAGGAGATGCTGTGGCTGTGATGAAGCCCTTAAAAGCTAATGCCAGACTTTGAAATGGCAATAGAGTGAAATGTCATGGCACGGCTGGGGTGCTGGAGTACAGGCAGTGCCAGCAGCTTTGATTCCGTAAACACGGAAGTAGACAAAGCGGCACACTATTTTCTTGTCTTCGGAAGTTCAGTTTATATCTGATTCTGGTGTTTTCTTTTTTCAGAAGTCGTAACACTTAGATGTCCTTGGACATGAACTTGTGATAGATCTCATGCAGAAACTTTTTCATGTCATTTGATCTTAAGTCACTGTCCTCACACACTTTCAAATGCAAATGTGAAGTAGGATACTGCTCAGTAAAAGGAGGGTGCTGTCACACTATTCTGGAATAAATCTGTGGAGAGGGGAATTAATGCATAATCACTGTTGAGGGATAAGTGAGTTCTTGATTTGCATCATGATGACTTCTTCACGTGCTCATACTTCCATGAATTTTTAATGTAAATATTCAAGAGGTTCTTTGTTCTATCCTAATTTAGCTTACACGATATCTTTGGTTTGCTGGGAATCCTTTTTTTTTCCTTCACTCTGCTAAGACAAAACTGCAAGATTCAGAACAGTGATTTATCTAAATTTTTATCCCTGATGGAAAATGAAGGTTTTTGTCAAATTTTGTCATACTGCACTACTTCTAATAATTTAGATTTGTCTGTACTTGTTTTAATACACTGCAGTTAACTTTTAGGAATACAGAGGCTGTGGTTTTTTTCTTTAAGTGTGTTTGTCAAAAGTGTGGAAGATTAGCTCTTTGGAAACTGTATTTGCACACTTAATCGGACAGTTTTTGAAGTTACCTCTAAATTTTAGCTTATGACATTCTGTTTCTCCATCGATGTTATGACTAATGGTGCACATGTGTTTTCTGAATGATTTTCTGTGAGCCTGGTTCATGTTAAGATCCCTTCAGTGTGTATTTGATAGGTAAACATCATCTATTGCAGATGAATTAGTAGGCTTTTTTCTCACTGATTTTTTTCATAGAGTAAAAAATTAAAATAAATTTATTTAATTCATGTAATGACTTAACTAAGTTTAAGACAAGAGTTCTTTGAGTGTACAAAAACATTTCAGAGAGAGTAGCCCAAGCTGTCAATTGGCAGTTTTCAAATCCCAAGAGTTTTTGTTGTATTCTTTGAACTAGTCTTGTCTTACTGAGAGGCTGCATTACAGAAATTTATGTAGCTCTGTACAAGATTTGTGTTTCCAAATAAGCAAGGTGGCCTTATTTGTGTATTTTTAAAATAAAACTAAAGGGGAGGAAGTAATTTGTTTCTCCATTACTATATGGAAAGGGTTTTCAGTGCAGGCCCCCTCTTCCGTTTTCTAAAAGCTGTAGAGTTTGCACAATAGATGGACTAACAATCTCCTTACTAATTACTTGCTTTTATGTTTTCCAAAAGGAGTGGCTTTCAAAAGGACATGGAGAATATAGAGAAATCCCAAGTGAGAGAGACTTTTTCCAAGAAGTCAAAGAAAGTAAAAATGTGGTTTGCCATTTCTATAGAGATACAACGTTCAGGTATAGTAAATAAGCTGTGCTGAAGAAACCTTTTGTTTAAAGATGTCTATAAAAACAGATGTGGTTTTGTGTTCTTTCAAATCCCACACGTGAACAGGCATTTTTATAATTATTCATATTGCTTCATTATAAATCCCAGTCACTTTTCAAGACATTTGATTTTTAAAAGTGTTTTTTCCATTATAGTTAATCTGAACATGATTTGACAACTATTAATGTTGATGAGAACATAGATGCATAACCTCTTTACTTCTTTGACAATATTTGAGGGACTGCTCTGTTTCATTATTAATTTAGTTTGAGGCAGCCAGGTCTGTAAATATAGACCATACAAGAGCAGCATTTCAAGAAGATGGCTTTGGTTCTTCCAGATAGAGATATTCTGGGTGGTTCTGGCAAACAGAAATAAAATTTAACCTTTTACTTTGAAAGGATCAGTTGCAGCTGCTTTCCCTTTGTGCCTGTCCCTTTGTGATTCTGTCACTTTTTTTAGAGTGTGAGACACCGAGATCTGAGAATATGTGCTGACTCAGAATAGGAACCCAAACTAAGATGTTCCACTTCCTTGGAAGAATTTCAGAAGTTCTGGGTTGTAGGCTGTTCCTCACTGGGTCTCTCTCAATGTGTTCTGTTAAAATGCAGTTGCAAAGTAGAGTAGTTTATTGAAGGAGGAGCCACTTGACCTGGTTTTGGTTCACTGGGGTTTTTTTCCCCCAAAGGTGTTATGTTCTCCCTAGCTTATAGAATATAAACTGAAACAGCCTCCATGTGAGAAATTGAAAGAGGTCAAGGCTTGATTTTGCAGTGAGGTATCTGTGTCCTACATTTTCTAAGTGTTTAAAGCAGTTCTATTTGGCTAGCTTTTACTCAAGAAGGTGAAAGGCAGTCACTGCAAATAAAGTAGCTTAGGACAGGTTTGGGTTCTTGTTTCTTGAGTCAGCAAAGTCTGTAGGCTCAGACAGGACTAGAACTTTAGAGAAAGTGCTTTGTAAAATGTGTCATGCTGACAAACAGCTTGAAGCTTGTGTGTTGGGTTTACCAACCACCGTATCAAGTTGCTTTCATCTTTGCCAGTCCAGCTTTTTGATCTGTTCAGCTCTCCTCTTGAGTTTAAGGACAGTCACATCACAGAGTTCATGCAGCTAAGCCAAACCACTTAGAGAAGACAATCCAGAAAGCTGAGATTGCAGGTGACAAGTCCACAAATGTCTGTGATCTGGCAAGTATTTTGAGCAGTTCATGTCACTGTCCCATAGCTGAGAAACAGTAATTGTATGCTCACTCCTATTCCATGGCAAGAGAAAAGTGAAGTATTTTTGCCTATAGCACTACTGTGCAAAGCAGTCTGTGCAAATCACTTTTTTTTCACTTACACTGAGTTACTGCATCTCAGCTGTGAAGGCAGTGACTGCAAAAATCCAAAACACTGTAACACGTTGAGAGTACTTCTCTGAAGAAATCTTCTATAGAGAAATTTTTCCAGTTGACAGGCAGTGAAGCTAGAGCTGGAACAATAGAAGTCAGAAAGAAATGTCATCAATAAGTGCAGGCCTCAAGAAATGAGAGCAAGGCTTTCAGTGTATGGAAAGTAATTAGGAAGAAATTAGAGAAAGGGATGGTATAATTGTACAGTAAAGGTGCTCCAGGCTGTTCCTCTATTAGTCATTAAATCCAGCTACCTCTGAAACATACTTTTGCTTGAAACTAAGGTTTACAATTGAGAGTTTTACTCTCAATTACAAAGGTCATGTCTGAGTATTAACATGGTAGAACTAGCTCTTTACTGCTCCTTTTAAACTTTCTCTCAAATGCATATTCAGCTTATTCATTCTAACACTTTATATATTTTGGGTTGATTTTTCCACAGGTGCCAAATAATGGACAAACATTTGACTGTATTGGCAAAAAAGCACATTGAGACAAAATTCTTGAAATTAAATGCTGAAAAATCTCCTTTCTTGTGCGAGAGACTGCGCATCAAAGTAATTCCCACTCTAGCACTAATAAAAGATGGAAAAACACAAGACTACGTTGTGGGTTTTACTGACCTCGGTAACACTGATGACTTCACTACAGAAACCTTAGAATGGAGATTAGGCTGTGCAGACGTAATTAATTACAGGTAATTAAGTGTTTCGGGATTCTTTTATTTTCAGATAAAGTGCAAAGAGAATGAGCTTACAGACAGGAGAATCTGAAAGGCTGTGACTTCAATATGTTGTACGCTAAAAAAGACGTGTAAGAGTTTAATTACTTAAACTGTGTGCTTCATCAAGGGAAAGAAGAGAATCTCTTTGGCAAAGTATTGAGACATTGTAATGAGTGTTGAGTCATCCTTTTTGTAGGGTAATAAGGATAAACCCAGCTGTTGTCATGAGGTGTATGGAGTAGCAGTGATGCTCTGATATGGCTTCAGAGTCACGCATCTAATGTAATCCTCTCCAAAGCAGCTATAGATGCTTCATGTCACAGTTGCAATGCAGTGAAGTCTGAGCATTTTTAATCCACTTGAGAGAAAACTCAGCAAGTCATTGTTAAACTGCATCTTAGTCAATATTACATACACAAATATACTTTTTTCTTCAACGAACAGTACTGAAAATGGAAGATAATTTGAAGAAGTGTAAATAAATTGAGTAACAATACAATAGAATCATCATAAATACCACATTAAAGACTACAGAACAAAAGGCAGTAGAACATATCTGTCACCACAATAGCCTAACTTTAGAGGAGGATTATTTACCAAAATCTTGCTTTGCTTTGCAATGTGGCTCAAATACCATTTATCTTTATAGGTTAATTTTGCTCTATTGTTTTGAATGTCTTCAGTGCTTTTTTTAATTTTAAATTTCATTACCTGAATTTATTTAAATGTCTAATTAGGCAAATTTTTGGCAAGAATTATTGTATCTTAAAGCCAAAGAAACTGCTACTCAATTTGGCTTAGTAGTTGTTGAACTTTGGGTGAAATGAGTGAAATTTATAATTTTAAACAACTGGTATTTCCCAGTTCAGTAACAAGCAAATATGCAGAGACAGCTTGGATGCATATTCTAGACAGCAACAGCCTTCTATGGGAAAAATCCTTACTGCAGTTGTATCAAGCACCACTGAATTTGCTAAACACTGATACATTGGCTTATGGCGTAATTTGAATTCTACTTGACTCTACTAGAACTCTGTATTTGTTCTTAGCTCCTTGTGGTGTGGGGGACTTGTTCTTCGTTCATTTTGGCAGACCCTGGCTTTGCAATGCGAGCCACATTTGCACACTGCTCTGAAAGTACCGTCCCACTCTCTGGAGTTCCTGGAAAGGGCATAGGCCTCCTCAGAGGAAATAGACATAGTTCTTTTCCATCAACCTGTGGGATAGCAGGTGGTAAAAGGATATACTTTATTTAGGGGAAAAACTGTTCCGGTCAGATTATTTACCCAAAATCAGGATTCGAGTGGTGTATTGACATATGTAATTAAATAGCAATCAGTGAACTGTATATTTAGGATTAATATCAGCAAAATAGTATTAACATTTTGTAAAGAACTACAAATTTTAAACACTCCTTTATAACTAATTCCAGAAGTTTGTAATTGTTGTAATTGCTCACTCACTCACTGATACTTGGATGCAAACCTCTCACAGGTCATGTGAGGGAAAGCAGAGCACACCCTTTTCTGAGCAGCCCTGGGGGATTCCCCTCCTTGTGCAACCCTGCAGGAAGAGAAGCAGGTGCTCCAGCTTCATGTGAAAACCTGCTGTTCCCAGCAGGGAACACAGGTCCATTCCCATGGACAGACATGCTGGTGAGAGAGCCCCTGCAGGACCGTGGTGCACTCTGAGATGTGAGTTCCCCCGCAGTCCTGTACAAGAAGTGCAGTCCTGTGGGGAAGCTGCTCTGTCTGGCCTAGGCAGCGACAGCACAAGGTGACTTCTGGCAAATCCCAGTTTTGACTCTGAAGTCCCCATTAACAACATTTTAGCTTCTTTTGTACTGGTGGCTCCTCACCTGTTTTGAAAAGTCTCTCTGTAATTCCCTGGTTAGAGTTTAATCTGACAGATGGTTATCTTTAGCATGATCAGTTTGCAGGATAAACCTTTTTTGACAGTTTTTCTCTACAGCTTCACTCACAGGTACTGTTTACTTTCACACTCCTGTCTTAACTCCAGTTATCCAGGCCATTTTGACCAGGATGTGCTATGCTAGCAACACCACAGTGCTGCTTAGGGTGGCTGTAGAAAGTAGGCATTGTGTTCTCTTAGAATGTGTTTTTCTGGAGAAACAGGTCATTAGAGATGATGCTTACTGTCTGTATGAATATGGCTTTAATCAACTTGTCTTATCCTTTTCCTGTAGTGGAAACTTGATGGAGCCACCTTTTCAAAGTCAAAAGAAATATGGAACAAGCTTTACAAAGCTGGATAAGAAGACCATCAGAGGAAAGATATATGATTCAGATTCTGATGATGACTAGAAGAGCCGCTAAATATATTTGTAAATCATCTTTTGTTTATGCGTGGTACATTTCTAAGAATGTTTTTTATAAAGCTTACTGCTTTTCATTACATCTGCACATAATTCTCATTTTTCTATACAATTTTATACAACTGAGTCACAGCAGAAAAAAGCTTAAGTATTTTTTTTTCTCTTTTGGAAGTCATTTGTAATTTGAAAATCTTGGTCCTTCTAACTAAACAACATGGCAAATGATGAACTTAAGCCCTTTGTCTTAAGTATAAGTTTATGAAATGTTTTGAAGCAACTTAGAAACAGCTGTATGAAGTCAGACCAAAGGTCCCTCTGGCCCAGGATCCAGTCTCAGTGGCTAAAAGGAGATGCACAAGGAAGAATGAAAACAGGGTGACCAGAGAGCAATGCTTCCCCATAGTCTACTTTAAGCAGTCTGTGGCTTGGGGAACTCTGTATCTGAGAACATTTGCTGCTTAAAATAGTGGAAGAAAAATCTCTTTAAATCCTCATAGTATCCAGGCATCCACATCATGTGGCAAGGAGGCCACAGTTTAACTGTGCTGTGTGAGGAACTACTTCCTATTGTTTTCACTCAATCTGACAAGGTTTGTTTTTCTATTTTTCTTTATTAAAGGAGGTAACACACTTTAAAAAAAAGATTGTTCTCTATCAGTTCCTCTTCCAGTTGGCTTTTTAAATTTATTATTACTTACATTATCAGTAAAGCACCAGAAAATTATTAGTAAAGAAATTGTGTATTTTAACAAATAATTGCTTATCTTATGGTGCCATATCATGCCATTGAATAAATTAATTGCATTGCACTCTAAGTTGTAAAAACAGTCATAACTTTTGTGAATTCTGAAATAGATGGCCAAGAGAAATGCCCTTCTAGCATCTACGAATGCTGCATGTCAGAGCTGATACAGCAGGTAATAGCACATAGCAACAAGCATATTGAAAACAGCCTAGTTCACGGGTTTGTATCATTCTGTGGTTGTGAATGTGTGGATTTTATAGCAGATGCTTTGTATAAGAGAGTAGAATAGAGAAAAGTATTTGGGAGAAACCTTGATTGTTAAGTTTAGATATAGTGCCGCATACTGTGTACTGTTCTTCAGTAATGGACAGAATTTTCAAGAGAGATCTTTCTTGGACACAATGTAAAATTCCTGGCTAGGTGGACAGTTGATGAGTTTTCTTTTCATTTTCAAAAAAATAGTTTGCTTTGTGCTGAAGGACCCTTTTGAGGTGGTGCTTTGAATCCAGTTGGTCCAAAAAGCAGTGAAGTGGGTCTAGTCAGTCTTGCTGCCTTGTATTAGAGAACACTTGTGATTGGGCCAGCCCAGCAATATATCTCTTTAAGTTTAAAAAATTATATTTTATTTCTGTTCATGTACATTGAAATAAAATTATTTTCATTCTAATGTTGACTACTGCGTCCTTTCGAAGAAGGAGATCTAGGTGCTGTGGATTAATTTCTCTTATTAATAAAGTCCGTCAGGTTATATGAGCTCCATCTAGATTTCTAACAGGCAAGGTACAGTTCTGCCTTAAACATACAGGATCACTTTGAGAACACAATCAGCTTCAAATGTACACAGCTGCCTGTTCATGTAGGAGAAGCATAAAGGAGACTTAGTTCGCGTTGATCTCCTTTTTAATGCACAAACTCTTTAAATGCATTAGAAAGTGCTCCTTTTTCTTTTTTTTTTTCATTTATCCAGTTGCATGAAATTCAGGAAACCAATGTTCCAACAGTATTTTTACAGGTGTCTTAGCAGGACTCATCACTGAGCCCTAATTGTGTTGAATAAGCTGTGGAAATAGAAAATCACCTCTAATGCAGTTGCGTGCTGTGTGGAAACACGTGGGCTTGTCAGGATTCCAGCATGGTGTGTTGTTGGAGGTTACTCAGTTTCACACATGAATAGCCTCATTACAAACTCGTTGCAAATCCTACTTGGAGTCTGTGGTTTCATGTCACTTTAAGCTGATGATTTTTTTCTAGGTTAATCTTCCTTCATCGTTCCTGGGACCTCTTCCTTCATCAGGCTTGTAACATGACCACACGTACTCTAGTGCTGATACAAGGAGTTTGCAGGAATGTGTGGTTTGGGTAGAATCACAGACTCATGGAGTGGGCTGGGTTTCAAGGGACCTTAGAGATCCTCTAGTTCCAACCCCCCTGCCATGGACAGGGACACTCCTGCCATGGGTAACAAGGGAACTTGAGACTGTCCGTACTTTAAGTTCAAATTTATTTTGAAGTAGCAATCTCTCAGATTTGTTCCTTCAAGTCTTTACTTTCATGTCTGCTTTCTGCATATTCTGTCTTGAATAAACATCGAAACTGTTACTGAACAGTCTTCTTGGTTACATCTCCATCCTGCGTATTACTTTGAGATGAACTATTCAAACCCAAAAATTTTATTTTTGCTGAAACCTAGAAGTTCTTTAAGAAATGGGAAATTCATCTAGTTTGAGTAGTGAGGAACAAATTACTCTTCTGTGATAGAGTTTAATGATTTTGCCGTGCAGGTTAAATTAATGAATTGTCCATGATCAGAAGACATGGGACAACAAGCTAGAACTGTCACAATGCAGAGAACACCAGCTCAAATAAATGTCAGCTGTACAGACTTGAAAAGCAGAAAGATTAACTTTGTCAACGGCAATCTAGTGGCCACATGGCTGATAGATGAGATGATGAGGATGATGATGATTCGCAATATCTAGAAAGAATGCAGGTTGTATGGGATTAATTGCTTACAGCAGATGGCCCAGGTATGTGAGGACATGACTGACTAAGTTCTTGAGCCTAGACTAATCACAAAATGGTACCTGGTCTGGCATGGGTCAGCCATGAAAGGTTGTTAGACAGCAAAGAGATGAGAAATGTTCAGGTATAGCTTTGGAAGTGATGGGTCTTATGCCTGCACTCAGCATATAACTTTAATAATGATTAGTGCTTAAGTCTGTGCCTGATGCTTGGTATGCAATAATAAAGAAAAGCATGAAGGCAATAATAACCAAACAGGATTTCAGTTGTCCAGCTCTTGATGCTGAATTAAGTGGACTTGACTGGACACTCCTTGATCACTGGTTGATCCTGTGTTTTGCTGTGTTTCTACTCAAGAAATGTACCCCAAAGTGAAGTGCTGAGTTGAGCTTTGGGATCTGGGAAGTTTGAAGAAGTCTGGTCCCAGAGAGAGGCAGGATGAGAAACAAATTCTGGAGAGGACAACAGCTGAGTAACTGCTCTCAGACCTGCTTAGTAGGCTGGATTACCTGCAAGTGTCACAGGGGTGGAGGGAGGCCAACTCAAAAGATTAATGGATGCTTTCAAGTCCTCTGTTACAAGGAATCCCCTTTTTTCTATCCCCCACCTAGAAATTCTAAAATGAAGGCTTTTCTACAGAAATTTCTATAGAAGGTTTGGGCTTTGACCAGTACAGTTTCTAAGACAAGCCCTTTGTCTTCCCCGTAAGAGTAAAGATGGTGTTCTCAACCCAGTGTGAGGGATGCTGTCACTTTTTCTCCGCATACACACAAACAAGCACTAACTGATGCAGAAATAGGATGGCTTTTGTACTCATTGCATATACAATAGCTGTGTAATTCACTTTTTGAAAGGAAAATTCTGTCAGTAGTGGTTGATCTGTCTGTCTCTTTAGAAGAGCTGTATGTGACAGTTTGAGAGTGAGAGTTACACTCTGGAGCTGAAGAAAGCCTCTAAGAATTGGAAGGTGAGCGTACTTGATGTTACAGTACACTGCTTGAGAATTGTTCTGAGGGGTATGTTGCTCCTGAGCCATGTTTAAAGGATAAATAGAGAGAGGTTCCACCACATTTGACAAAAAAAGGTCTACTCTGATCTTTTGTTCTTGGATCATGCTTCGGAGCCTTTAGCATTCCAATATGTCCAATATGATTGTGGTGATCCAAGCCATTGCAGTCTGCCAGATGCTCCTTTTTCCCTGTCCCTCTGCAGAGCACCATTCTGTATCATAAGCTACAGAAGGGAATTTATGCTCATACCTTCTTCATCAATTTAAGGTAACATCAAACTGGCTAAAGTAGTACATAACACTCCAGAGAATCGCCCAAAAATACCTTGTTCAAATTTGGTGAATTAATTTTAAGTACATGTACACTGAGAGATATTGGGTGCTTATTGATGGAAAGGAAGCAGTTAAGAAAACTTACTTTTAGAGATCCCCTAAGGTGCATATTCTAATGCTACTTTGTGGTTTTTGATTAGTTGTTACAGCCATGGCTTGAGCTGCCTAAAATAAGCCAACACTGATCTAGTAGCCACATAGCTTTGTCAGCTCAGTGTTGAATCTGTGTTAATATAATTTGCATTTTGGAACACAGCCTGTTCAAGCATCACCCACCTGGTGGTATGACTTCAACATGTGACTCTTATAAAAAAGGTTTAAAAATTAACTTACCTTCTTCACAAGCCATGCAATCTCCAGTAACAACTGGCTTTTCCCAAGATGACATTGTATGAAAATCAGGTGATTGTAATACACAGAACAACATTAATTACTTTTCTCATGTACTTCCTCCTTGCTAATTACTTCTTTTGTTATTGCACTGCCCTAGAAAGAAGCTTGAAATTGTTTCCTGTTTGTTTTCTAGAATGTTAACAGTCCTCAATGCTTTGTATCATTAATTCCAGGCACACAGAAATGCTCTTGATAATTATCATTGAAACACAGAATGGTTTCAGTAGGAAGAGACCTTAAACATCACCTGGGCAGGGACATCTTCCACTAAACCAGGTTGCTCAAAGCCCTATCCAATGTGGCCTTCAACACTTCCAGGGATGGGGCACTCAGCTTCTCTGGACAACTTGTTTCAGTGTCTCACACAAAGACTTTCTTCCTTGTATCCAAACCTGCCCTCTGTCAGTTTGAAGCTATTCCCCCTTGTCTTATCACTATATGCCCTTGTACAAAGTGCCTCCACAACTCTCTCATTTCCTCTTCTAGGTAGTGGAGTGTGCTATAAGGTCTCTCCAGAGTATTCCCTTTTCCAGGCTGTACAATCCCAACTCTCTCAGCTTTTCTTCATAGGAGAAGTGCTCCAGCCCTCTGATCGCCTTGGTGACCCTCCTCTGGACTTGCTCCAGGATGCTGCACATCCTTCTTACACTGGGAGCCCAGAGCTGAATGTTTTACTCCAGGTGGGATCTCATGGGACTGTAGTGGAGGGGCAGAATCCCCTCCCTCAGCCTGCTGGCCACGCTGATTGTGGGGCAGCCCAGACACAGTTGCCCTTCTGGTCTCTGAGTGCACATTGCTGGGTCACGTTGAGCTTCTCGTCAACCAACGCCCCAAGTCCTTCTCAGGGCTGCTCTCAGTCCATTCATCCCCCTGCCTATATTCGTGCTTGTGATTGCCCTGACCCATGTGCAGGACCCTATCCTGGCTCAAACTTCAAATGACTTGCTTTAGGTGATAGCTCTGTCTTTAAGATGGGATGTGAACTGAACTCTCATAGGATCCAGTCCAGTGACCTTTTTGCTAGAACACCATTCCTGCAGTAAAATCAAAAATCTCATTTTAGAGAACAGATGGAAAATACTTTTTTTCCTCCCTCATAAACACTTCTGGCCTTAGTTATTTTATGTGAAGGCCAAAGAGATGCAGAGTGTGATGTTACTTCCATGCTTTTCTGCATTCTTCAGAAAGGCAAGATAAAGGAAGAGATTGGGACCCTCAGCACTCATTCACTTCTGAATACAGTGAAAACAGAGAGCCTCATGTCTTACAAGTTTGAAGACTTTTGAAGATGTGTAGATGTGGTGCTTAGGGACGTGGTTTAGTTGTGGAACTGGCAGTGCTGGGTTAATGGCTGGACTCGATGATCTTAGAAGTGTTTTCCAATCTATATGATTCTATGATTACTTCCAGGTATACTAGATGTAAAAAAGAAAAAAAAAAAGGAAATTTAATTATTAAACTGGGTGTGTCCCTTTAAAATCTGCAAACGACAACCATAGAGGATTTGTCTGAGATGATGCTACAGATGCATTTTAACTGGTCAGTTAGTGGCAGGTATCCAACCTACGTCAGCAGTGATGGGCAGCTTCCCTATAAAGCAGTTACAAAGTCTGAGAATACCTGGTGTTACCTATAATTACATCCAAGACAAAAGGAACAACCTGAGAAATTCATCTGCCTGTCGATGTTATGAAACAAGTTGAAACTCACAATGGAGACAATAATTAATGTGGGTCATTCCAAGCAATTTTAGATGGTATTCTCACCACCCAGTGACATGTGATGCTATAACCTGCAACCTGAAGGAGAATAACATGTGCAGCATATAATGCTTTTCAAAATGATGCTTCATTTTGATTGCTTCTCCATTAAGCAGAATGAAAAAACTTCACTTGGCATGAGAGGGAAAAAATATAAAGTGAAAATCTGTGAGTCAGAAAGAAATGTTGGTACTAAACCTTGGTGTGCTTTAGATCTCAGGAGTGGTCGCTTCTAGTTTATGTAAGGCAAGTGGAAAATGCTATTGTGTCAGGTAACATTTTTTGTCCACTCTGCTCTCCTTTTGCCTGAATGTGACTGACAGTGTCACTGACAGATGACAGAGAAAGCATGTCTGTGGTCACTGGCTGCAGCTGAATGCCAGGATGCACATGATTACCAGGAACCTTTCCTGCTTCTTAAATTTAAAAAGATGCAGGTACCATTTGATAAATGAAGTCCTCCTCTTTCCTTGACTTTCCATCCCCTCCCTCCCAGTAACATGCTGTGCTGACCAAACCCAGCACAAGGAGAATAGGTATTGGCACTGTACTCCTGATGTAATTTTCCAAATTAAATCTATCATGAAAATGAAAAATTGTGCTGTACTAGTGACAGATGCAGCCCACTCTCTTTAAGTGGTTCACCTACATTCAATGCTCTGGGTCTACAGCCCCACAAAGACCTTTGAGCAGAAGATGGTGTTTTCTAACATCCTGCAGTTCTCATTACATGGTGGTGCCCTGGACAAATGCACTGGCTGAGAGCCCTGCTCCATTCAGTGTATATGAGCACAATCATGTTTCCATAGAGGGTGCTTGCTCTTGGCTTTTACTCTAAAAGGCAGTTGGCAAAATTTGTGTGGATAAGGAGGTTTTTAGCGAGAGAAAGTCCATAACACTGCTGAAAAAATATTTTCTTATTTGGGCTTATAGTGGAAATTGTATGAATACAAGGAATCTGTCCCCGGGACCTAAGAGCTTCTAGCAGCACAGATAAAAATACTTGTATTTAAAACATAACATCCGCTACTCAATGAGTACATAAGGAGCAATGCAATGCAGAGTAGGCATTAAGAATTTATGTGACTACTGTGAAACGTAGAAAAATGTGATTACATGGTAATAAATTAAAGAGAAAAATATGTAGCAAAGACAAACAGTATTTAAATTCAAAACTTTGTCTTAAGGACCATCAGCAAGTGGACAACACACTAGGAAATAAATCTTACCTAAGGTTAGAGGCTACTTCTCAAAAAAAAGGCCTAAGTCATCAGCATGAACACAGGCCCAGTGACAGAGGAACATCAGTTTTTTGTCACTAACATGATGCTGTTTTTATAAAGCACACCTGGATGTTAATACTAAATTGTTATAATCTATTTGAGAGAAAACAACTCTTTCTAATAAAAATTGTATTGTTCTGTAGAGGATAAATGAATATATCTACTGGATTTGTTGCCATCGAGCTATGCACTGTGAGCTTTTCCCAGATCATTTCTTCTGGCTTTCCTCCCCTCCAGCATTTCATCAATTGCTATTTCCTTTGAAAGGATTAAAGCACACTGTACATGTGATGTTTCTATTTTCTACATGTTAAACCATGACAACACCACATAGATGTGCACCTTGCATTATGTCAGACTTTACCTTCTGCTATTTAAAATGTTAAACCCCAGTAAAAGGATTAAGTGACAGTCCAGTCTGAGATACCACAGTGAGTTATCTGATTTGTACATGAAGAATGATTGCCTAGCCTTGTTGTAATCTTTGGGAAGGTTTCATTAGGAGTTCTATATTTAAGACTCACCTTAACCCTTACACCAAACCTCCTGTAACGATGCCTGGTTTTGAACACGTAAATTAGTATCTGGCCAAAACAGCATTTTCTACCTGCCACATCTCAGTCCCAAAAGAGCAATGGGAATAGATGGATTTGTGAAACATTAAATAATGAAGAGAAAGCTACCAGAAGAAAATCTTGGCTTCCTAGCCTCCACGCATGCTGGGCAGAATTTTGGGAAGAGAAAAATATGACAAATGGAACAGGATTGAAGGGCACTGGCCTCCCAGACTGTCTTTCCTTCTCCAAGTGACTCAGATGTTTTAGATATGTGAAAAGTCTCTTGGCTGCAAAGTGTAAGTCATTCAGACCCCCTCTGTGTGTTCCCACTAACTTCAGCTGCTGAGAGACCAATTTCCTTCCTCTTAGTTTCTGCTGCAACCTCCCGCCTCCCCAGATCTGAAACTCAGACCCTGCCTCTGCTCTCAAAGTGGTCAAGTGCCCATCCTGAATTAGCTTTGTTGTAAGCAATGAAGCAGTGGGATGATTTTCCTTAATTGTCCTTGTTAAAATTCATACGGAAGTATGATACTTAATTAAAAGCTTGCCTATCTGAAATCATTGAGGAAACATGACAAAAACAATCCTTCCAGAAATACGTGCAGATGCAAAACAAGAAGAGGACTACACAGGGATCCGGTTTTTGCCTGGCTTCTGCCACTGACTCACTTCAATAGTTTCTGCAAGTCATTTACTGTGCATCAATGTACTTACTGATGGAGGAAAACCAGTGTTTATTTCCTTTCACAGAGTTGTCCTGAGTCTGACTAACCACCACTTGTGCAAATCTTTGGATGAAAGAAATCATTGGAGTTCTAAGCTCTTAATATATATTACTTATTGTGCTTTAAAACAGTCATCACACTGGGTAGAAATTAACATTCCAAAGCCCATAGGGTGGATACCTTTTCCTACATATATATATATATAAATGTCATCAACTGACCTGCCTCAGAGGAAGGACAGCTGAATACAGGTGAGTCTGAATTCACTCACAGAATATTTATTTAGAACCAGAAGCCTTGATTTGTTTTGATTTAGCATTTTGCCAATATTGTGATTGCTATGGTGTTTCTATCTAAGGCCTGTGAGGTTTTTGTGATGGGAGTGAAAAAAAATTCCCACATGTGGAAAGAGCTACATCCTGTAGCTTTCAATAGGGACCCAGATGGATTTGCCATTGAATTCATAGGTGTTGGGTCAAGCTGTATTAATCTGAGCTTGTGAATATTTAGTGTTAGAGCTCAAACAGAGCTACCGAGTGTATCCTGACGTGGCCATGGGCATTGCCGGCCTGAATAAGCTCAGTCAGGACAAGGGAGTCTTTCCAATGACACCGGTGGATTATTTGTGTTTCTGCATCCATACAATCTGGTTTGCAGTAGAAATGCAGGCTAGAGAAAAGGTCACATGCTATCAAAACTGATAATGTATTTTCAAGTGTTAGCAGGATTAGTGTTAATTGCCTACAAGACTCATGGTGTGTTTTATGTTTGAAATCTTCTTGGGAAAAAAAAATTGTAAACCATACAAGCTGCTCAGTTTAAATGTGTTCATCAGCAAGGCCAATACAACCAATTTTTTTCCATTTGATAGCTATCATCTGATGACATTTTGGAATTTTATTAATAGGCACAACACATGCATTTATTAGTAAAGTGGTTATCTGCCAGTATCTCACAGAGAAGTATTATTTCACCAAATAGATCTTGGAGTTGCCTTGCATGCTCTTGGCAGAGAATTAAGGGTCATAGTTCTTGATTTTTGAAAACAACTTTTTCCAAAAGCCAAGAAAAAATCCTTTTTTAACAGAGAGGCAGGGGTCGTGTGCACTTTGTAGCACATTAGACTTCAAACACGTATAAAATTTAAGCAAAGGTAGTGGACCTTCTCATCGTAAAGACACACCGTGGGCCTTCAGGAGGGACCATGTGAGCAAGCAATGAGAACTGACGGGCTATAAAGATCCCTGCTGGCCCAGGCTGCCATCAGGGACCTCCCTGATCCCAATCTCCCCAAGGGGAGAAAGTACCTCTGCTGCCCAACTCCTCTTTGGCTAATGCCATCCCTGTCAAGGTGGAAGCTTTTGGCAATCCAACTTTGCTACAGTGCTGTTGAAAATCAGCAGTAATTTATTCACGTTCTGCAAACCACTGTGTTTCCAGGTCTCCTGGGACAGCTGAGGAGAGTCATCACCATGATCCCTGCACTGCTGTTGCTGGGTCTTTCAGCCCTTGTTGGTGAGATGGCTTTGGGTTGCTGTCAAAAGCACACTGGGGCTTGTTTGCAGAAGGACCATGGAGAGGAGGTGTGCAGTCAGGCCTGAGGCTCCCTTCCTGCATGGCTCTGTAAGATCCTGTGTGGCTGAAGGTCCTCAGCTGCTGCATGAGGCTGCTTGCTGCCCCACAGGTCTTTTAAACCAGCACATCTGGAGGATGGGACTGAAACCAAGGGAGTCACAGACATGTTTCCTCTTGATTTTCCCAGCTAACCTTATCCAATTTCCCTGCCTGCTCAGAAATGGTCTCACACAATTGCCAAGCTGTTTGATGGAGGCTATTTGTTCCTCAGTTTCTGAGGAAACAGGGTAATTTTTCCAGACTGAGGCAAGCATTCTCCTGAATTAATTCCTCACCAAGTTATGGAGGGACACAGGAGACAATCCCTGCCAGGGTGCTCAGATACCGCCAGCCATCATCTGAGTGGTTCCGAACACTGCGGAGCATTGAATGGGAAGAGCCCTCTGAAATAAATGCAGAGGCTGTGGTTCTCCTCTCCCATGCCAGCCTTTAGACCTAACTGGGCAGGTGCATATTCATCTAAAAGGGCATTAGATCCATTTGCTTCAATATCCAATTAGAAAAGAACAAATTTCTGTTCTCTACCTTTCTTTGATAACATTACTAATGGAGAGCAGTGGCAACCGTACAAGCAGGGCCAACACAAGGGGATGTGGATTGCAGGTCTGGACAACTCTCTCATGCTTGACTTGTATGCACTTTCAGCACTTGTACAATACTGCTCTGAGATCTTATGTGTTCGAACACCTCCCTTTAATATTTCAGCTCCATGCGTGAGTTACAGTTGCTACGGCGATATAAGTGCCCTTCAAGTCCCCACGATGTCCTGTACACCTGTAAGAGCTTCTGATTGTGGTACGTATCATTCATTGCTTGATTTGTCAACTTGTTTGTCCCTGACAGAGAGATGCCTAACCTTCTGTTATTGCCAAATTAAATGTGGTGCAGCTATTCAGTTAGCCAAACGGGAGAAAGCAACACTTCCTCTCCCAAAATAGCAGGTGCTGTGAAGCCTCCAGACCTGGTGGGAAGTGGAAGGATGAACTTCATGTCCCATAGCCAGCATCTTCAGCCTCAAAGCAAAGGGAAATAGTATTACCCCTTTTCAAAGCTTAAAACAGCTTCTTCATCAGCCAGGACTTTAGCATCAGCCTCCTCACAAAGCCCCAGGGCTTGTCTGCTCCAAGGGTAAGATACACAGAGACAGGTTCTGAGTACTGGCATGTTGGCTGAGCTGGCCAGTGCTGACCTGCCAGAGACACACTTTACAGGGGGAAACTCCCAGGTGTGTAGCCATCCTACCTCTGTTTGACTCATTTTTGGTAAATCCTTCAGATTTCCCTCTTTCTTGCCTGGTGTTATCGCCCTGTCACCACACAGCTGACCATGTCACATCCATACTGCTGATATCTCCAGGGATTTTGCCGTGTTCTCAGATGTAGGCTCTTCCAGGGTAGACACCTGACTGCGGGTGTTCAAGCACAGATCTGAACCCGCTTGCTTGTTTCCGAAGTGTTCCAAATTTGCTTTAAAAAAGCCCCCACTCTTTATAAATAGAACACAGCTGTTACTGCAGTGTGGCCAGTCAGTAGTAACATACCGCTCAATTTTTTCAAATCCATTTTGAAACTTCACTTTTCTGACTCCAGAGGTGCAGCAGAAGAAGAGGACCACGCACGTGTGGCCACAATAGGGCCGTGCTTGTTCGTCAAACCCCACTGCCCAACTGGATGTAGATGCAATTTCTTAAAAACTTGAGTTACTCCTTTGACACACCTGCTCAAGGGGGAAGCAAGGGGTTTGGACAGGTGTGTGTGTAAGTCTGCCTTTTCCTACGCCGCAGGATATGCCGTGATACGGAGGACTGCTGAAGCAGACCTCGTACGCCTGAGGAGATACGAGATCCCAATTAGGAGAGTAGCCAGAAACCTGTGCTTGGACCCAGCGCTCATTGGTGGCATCATATCCCAGGAGAGCCGTGTCGGCCTGGTCCTGGACAACGGCTGGGACCAGGGACGGCAGAAGTACGGCCTGATGCAGGTACACCGGGGTGATAAGCATGAGTAACAGCACAGCAATGTGGTGCATACCCCAGGGTTTTACATTAGCAAATGACTGCACTGTGTTTGAAGGAGCACTTTATTGCAATCCCACTACATCAAAGGCTGTGCTTAAGTGCTGTCCTGAATAAGGTCACTTCAATGTGTGGAAGCCTGGGAGTGCAATGAAGAGGGGGTGGCATTCAGAGGGAAACCCATTTTCTTGCTTGTTTTTCCTAGATCGGCAGGCAGCAACTGCAACCTTATGCGGCGTGGGATAGTGAAGAGCACATAAATCAGTGCTCAAATATCCTGGTTCTTTCCATTAATGAAGTACGGGCAAGACATCCTACCTGGACCTGGGACCGGCAGCTGAGAGGTACGGGATGGGCTTTGTACTAGGAAGGGACAGACTGACTGATGGGAGTGTTGTGTGCTTGTTGGTGTTGCTTTTAAGGGAAAAAGGAGCATCACTCTGGCAGATTTCACAGCATTTCTTACAAAAAACCCTACAAAAACCCCCAAACAAACAAAAGAAACCCTCCAAGCCCAAAAATAACAACCAGAACCAGAGTTTTCTAGTTTAACAGAAGCAGTACCAGACCAGCAGACTGGCAATGAGAAACGGCTGTCAGGTGGATAAATAAGATAAAGCAACTAAACGAAAGTCACTGAGGAATGCAGAAACTGAGGCATCACAACACAACAGGATTATTGTGGCAACCTGTTGTGTCCAGGAAGCTTGCAATTCAGGTTTCCTTGTAGTCTATGCTGTGTGCTGGTTTGTTCACCCTATTCTATTTCTTACTCTCCCTTCCTTGCTCTGATACTGCCCTTCCTTTGCTCTGATTACACCCTTTTCTGGTAACAGTGTTCCATTTCCACCTGCATTTGGAGAGAGTCATGGGCTCCTTCACTGTAGCAACAAAGACTTTACAAAATGAGTCACTTTTCAACAATAATGCACAATTGGCATTTTGTCAAGCAGTTGTGTGTGTTTGGTGAGATGCATGGGCCTTTTTGCTACAAATTTTTGCTCTTAAATCTCTATTTCTTACTTACAAGCTGATAACAACTCCTTCTTAACTCTTTCCAGGGGGACTCTGCACCTACCGTGCAAAAATGGGCAACCTCCAGGTCTACGAGGCAGACCCATGCAACAGAGACTACAACTACGCCAACAGCGTGATTACGCGAGCCCAGTACTTTAAGAGAAATGGGTTCTAGGTCATAAACCCACCCTACCACTGAGCGTCCCCTCTGCAGACTGGCCCAGCAGTGATTGTAGTACCCAGAGCAGTTCCCCAGGTCTCCTGGCAGGACCGATGCTCGTGGCATTGCCCACGACACCTTGCTCGCTCCAGCAAATCCCAGCCCCTCACTCACTGATGGGCAAGCTCAGCACTGCCTGCCAGGAGACCCTCAGGGATGAGATACCACAAGCTCGGGGCCCTTGAAAGGCAGATGGGGACAGACCCGCAATGTTTAAATTTTGAGTGAGGACAGTGACCCTTCCTGTTCAAAGCTGAACCCTGGGTTTGTTCGTGCATCCCCCAGACACACCTGCACAAGTAGCTGTCCCTGGGCATCAGCTGTGCTCTTCCCATCTGCATCCAGCTCCTTCCCTCTCCATGGCCAGTGCGGATGACGAAGACCCTAAGTTTCCTTCCCTTGGTGCTGCTGGCTAAGCAGCAACGAAGAGACTTCTCAGTGAGCCTTTGGTCTCTGCAGGAGCTGAGTGTTCCTGTAGCCAGCCTTGAGGGAGACAATACTAAAACATGCCTTGGCTGGTTTCCTGAGTCCCTGGCCATGGTGCAACTGGGGACCTCTTCAGAGCCTCTATATGGAAAGTACGGCAAGTGCCACAGCAAAATGCCTTTCCATCAGAGACCAGCCCCTGGAGCAGGAGTCAGCCCCGTATGTAACCACCCCAGGAGCTGTATCACAGCAATAGTTTTAGCAAAAAACCCCACAACCTTTCCTGCTTTAGCTTTGGCACATTTATGCTGAGTTTCCTCCAAATTTAAAAGCATTTCAGCATCTGTCCCTCTGCCAGGAATCCCAGTTTCTAATAGGAGTGAATGAGCTCTGGGCCTAAAAAGTTTGTTTGAAAGTGGATGGGTCTCTCAGTGCCAATTTATTAATCAGAGAATAATAATGAGAATAAGATAGAAATAAAGATAAATGTTAAATCCCAATGTTTATTTTTTTCAGTTTCATGGGGCTCAGTGGGTAGCAATCTACAACTTAAGTAGATAACCCCATTCAGTACTCTTGGGATGGGTCTAAAACTCAGTTTGAGAACAGGGAGAGGATAATGGTGCTGCAGACTGAATAGGTCAGAAAACATGGGCCTGACCCCGGTTGCTGACCCAAACTTATGAACATGGGAATAGAGATGTTCACCTTCAGCCTTTCAAATTACCATTTTGGAGCTGTCAGGGCACTTTTCTTCCAGCTGCCACCACTGCTGATGCAGAAGTGATGTGCCTGGCAGTCCCTGCCTGGCAGCAAGGGGCAGTGCCGTGTGTGTGCCTGGGCTGCCAGGCATGGTCAACACAGACAGCATGAGAGCTGGTTTGGAGAGAGCTTTCTCAAGCAGAGAAATTTTGATGCTGTGCCCCTTGTCTTGCCAGTCACTCATCTGCTTACCATCATGGCAAGGACTCTGCATGATTAACATACATTACAAGCAAACTAATTTTATCACCTCTGGAGACCAGAGGGAACTCTAGCTTGTGTCAAATGTCACTGATTTTTTTTTTTAAGACTACCATAAACAGTTCATTGTTAAGCAACC
Source organism: Rhagologus leucostigma (assembly GCA_013397725.1). Taxonomy (NCBI): domain Eukaryota; kingdom Metazoa; phylum Chordata; class Aves; order Passeriformes; genus Rhagologus; species Rhagologus leucostigma. Next base: position 1,188,285 of record VZTD01000832.1, on the reverse strand, counting down.
ACAGATATTGAACCGTATTTTATTTAGTCTTTAGGGAATTCTGCACTATATTAATGTAATTTTACTAAAATCATTGCTTTGTAATATAAACTTACAAAATGTATCACATGGTTGTCTACTTGACATAACTTATGTAAAATTCATAGGATGAAGTCTTCGGTGCATTATGTTATGTAAACCTCTGTGTTGCATAAACCTCTTATGTAAAGCCTATGAATGGATTTTTGGTAGATCAGTATAAACTTCAAATGGGGCAGGGAATCTCATTGCTGCCTATGTGTACAAAGCTGGGGTTTGAGTTCCAAGGGTGAACAAGAGTGGAGCTTTCTTTGGTTGCCTTCATGTCATCCTCGATCGCTGCCAGTGAGCTCCTTGTCACCACTACTGATGCTGCCAACCCTGCAGATCTCTGAGCTCCTCAGCGGTCCAATTTGTGCAAGTGTTACCTATGAAGCTGCTGCTTCATGTTGTGGTAGCAACACCCAAGCGCCTGCAGAGTTGTGCAGCATCACCACAGAGGATTATTTATATTTTTAAGTCTATTTAAAATTCCAAGTTATGGAAATTCCATATTTTGTTCCAAGTATTGTTTTAGGGTATCAGCACTTTGCAGTGAATACAGAAAATCTCTGCAGAAAATGAGTTAAAGCTTGATAAATCGGTAGGAAGGAGTAAATAATTACAGAAAGTTTAATAGTAGCATGCTGCCTTGAGATTTGAGCAAAAGGTTTCCTGACAAATAATTAGTTCAGATTGTTCCCCTCTGATTTTTTTCTGGTCACCTTTGTCCACGTTACTGGAAATTCCTGTTCTGCCTGTTGTAGACAGGGTAGCTGCAGTTGCACTCTTGGTCACCCTTTTGATCCATGACCTATTGAAAAAAAAACCCCAAAACAACAGACATCGTGCAAAGCAAATGCTCTAATACCAAGTAACATATCAGAAAAAGCAGAAGCACAGGCAAGGAAAGAGAAAAGCCAAATCAGAGGGAAAAGAAAGGTCCAGGGAATCAAAGACCAAGACACCTGCCTGAAACATTGAGGAAGATGCTAGAGTAAAGGATTGAATTTTTTCTTCAAGAGATCCCATGGGACAACAAAGCAGTAAGAAACAGCCAGGAGGGTTCTGGCAGCCTGGCTTGGCAGGGAAAAACCACCTCAGACCTATTAAAATCTTTATCTAACTCGGTAAGTGGCCAAGAGAGAAGCCATGGTTGTGCTATACCATGAGGTCGATAAGGCTTTCAGCAGAAATATGAAGTGCCCTCATACGTGAAAGGCCTTAAAATAAGTAGAAAAAGCATTAATTATCAGAAGCTTCTGGCCAAACTGGTGAGACTTTCCAAGTGGAGCTACGTAAGTCTGTCCTACACCAGTTTCTCTGAAATTTGAGGTCACTGAAATCAATTAAACACAGGTGCAAAATATCCGATGAGGTCAAGCAGGGGTGTAGTGGGTGGGCGACCATCCCACAGAAAGGGCTGGGGACTCTAGTGGGAAGCAAAGAAGTTGATGCCAGTGGAGGAGAGAGGAGAAATCAAAAAGAAGGAATATCCCATTTGGGGGTTATCTTTGTTATAGCACTCTGTGTGAAGCACCTGGGGTAACTCTGCTCTCAGCTGTTCAGCTGTCAGTCAGTGAGGCTTGGCAACAGTGTTTGAGCCTGTTGCACCAACAAAAATGTGCTCAGGACAATCACAACCCTAATGGAAAGCACAGCCTGCAGAAATAAGAATTTGGATTTTTTTTTCCTCCCAAAAAAGAAGAAGCAGCACACAGTTATGATTTTCTAATATGCAAAAGCAATGAAGGGCAATGACCTACATCCTTTCCTTCCCCTTGAGGGTAAGACAAATAGTGGTGAGTTTGGCAGCAGATTTGTGCTGGATACTTCAAAAAACTTTCAGGATAATGAAGCAATGCAACAATTCCTGGATGTTTTAAACAACATCCAAGACTCACACGTAAAAGTAGCTGTACATCATATATAATCACAGAATGGTTTGAGTTTGAAAGGACCTTAAAGACCACCAAGTTCCAACTCCCCGGCCACAGGTAGGGATACTTTCCACTAGACCAGGCTGCTCAGGGCTCCATCCAACCTGGCCTTGAACACTTCCAAGGATGAGGCATCCACAGCTTCTCTGGACAACTTGTTCCAGTGCCTCACCCCACTCACAGTAAAGAATTTCTTCCTAATATCCAATCTAAACCTGCTCTCTCTGCAGTCATGCTTTGTAGAGAGGGGAAATGCAATAGGTGTTGTTTAAGGACCTTTCCAGGCTAACACTGATGAATCAGAATCAGCAGTCAGCAAATGGAAAACAAATTACAGACAGGGAAGAAAAACCTTCTCTGTTGGGGTCCTGTGATTTGGTTTTACAACTGATGTCAGTACTGGGAAATCTATTTAAACGTGCTTCCTACAATAAAGCAAGTGTGAGGTGGAGGCTTTCTCTCTCATCAACTTGTTAAGCTGCAGGTGGCACAGGCTGATCCCTCCATGGCTCAGGCAGGGATCTGCCTGGAGTCTGGAGCATCAATGACTGGCTTTCATAGAAACCAGGCAGAGGGACCAATTAAACAACCTCTTTCAGCAGTATCTGAACCAGCAGGAAAACACTGTCAAAACCAAGTCCCTGTTGGGTCAGAGCCCTAAGCCACGTGGGAGAACAGATTGTTGCAATGGCTGATTCCGAATGCTGCAGCTGGATCTGTTTGAGCCACATGTCCACGTCTCTCTCTCTGAGATAAGCGGAAAACAAAGGGAAACGCCAGCACATCAACACAGAGCTGAATAACTGTGTTTGTTCTGCTTTGTTACTCATTGCAAAACTGGGCTGGGATTTCATAGCCAGCAACCTGTTCCCAGGACAGGGCCTCTTATACTGCCCTGGATGGGCACCAGCCTATGGTCCCAAGGATCCCTATGGAGCCAGTGCTGCAGCTGGAGGTAACTGTTTCTAATGCTTGCCTCAGTTTATTTAATTGCCTTCCTTGAAACACAATACTCCCATATTGGATGCGCATGGCCTGCTTTTTCCCATTTCAGTGTTAAAAGAGATCCCATTATAGGATTGCAACCTCAGAGCGGTTTCCCACTAACATCCCTCAAACAAAAACCTTGTGCCTCTCTCTAGCATTTGTTTCTATGGGTTCCTTATCCAGCTTGCCCTAGAAGCAGGGATCTATTGCAACCAAAAATTCAGCTTCTGCACCTCATCCCGACAAGGTGCTGATCCAGCCAGTATGCAGGTTCCCACTCATGCCACCATCTCGCATTTACTGCTCCTTGGGCCCCACTGACCACTCCCACATAATTCAAAAAGGATAGTACAGTCCTACTACAGTATTTTTATCAGTAGCAACTGGGATTTCCACCCACAGGTTTTTAGCGTGCTTCTCTTTTCCTGTAATATTTTTATGCTGTAACATTTTTATCCTTCACATACAGCATCACTCCCCCACCTCTACATCCTGCTCAGTCGTTCCTGTGAGGCTGGCAGTGCTGTATCTCACTGGTTTTCTAGCCTTCACCAAGCCTCTGAGACACCTTCTGTCTCAGGGTTATCATTTGGCCCAGGCATTTGGGTTCTGGCTTGATTTTGCAGTCTCTAGCAACTGTACAAAAACACTCGTAAGTTTGCCTTTGCTTCATTGCTTAATACTGCACATGCCAAATCCTTGCCACTGCATTTTGTCTTTCTCATGTATTGTGATTGTGCTGTTTATTTCCCTCATGTTCTTTTCAGAGGTAAACTGAACATCAGCCTTGTCCACCATGCAGATCACATGAGTTCAAACTGGATACTCCTCTGTAATTTTCAGCTTTCCCCTGCTTCTAGTGGAAATGCTCCTCTAAAAGCTCTTCAATTTCCAGTGACAGGTTGTCTACGCTACAGCTCAGGTGCAGCCTGTCCTTTCTATGCTGCACCTTTCATCCATATTTTGCCAGTTCCTCACATGTCTCAACCATCTACAAGTCCCTGCATTTCCCCATGAGGCCATCTTGCAGCCTCAGGACAAGAGAACCTTCTCTCAGCATCCAGAGCACCGTGCCTTCCTAACATGTGCTGGGTAACCTCCCACAGCTTAAATGGGCTTGATTGCTTTGGGAAGCTTATATCAGCCTAGTTTCTCCCCTGAAAGCCTAACTAGGATCACTCATTTCTTACCCACCCCTTACTAAGCTAATTAGCAATTAGGAGAAATGTTCAAGAGCATGAAAAAACTCACACAGGGAGGACATGGCTGATCTGAGACTCTACTGCTGCAGCCCTCAGCCTTCCACAAACACTCAGTTTCCAAGATCTGGAAAGGTTTCTTGTTCCAAAGCAGGCAAGGAGAAATTTGACTCACTTCTGTCCTTTAAATCAGGTTTTATTTTATGAATTCCCTGCTTATTCAGCCATCCCTTAGCTGATTCAGATCAAGAAACTGACAGAGTTTGCAAAGGGGTTTGGGTGAGTGCATGGTTACAGAAATCAGGATTATAGATTCCTGCCATAATAATAAAAATCCTGGCAGCATATTTTTTGTACCTTTCCTCTAGAAATGAAGACAAACTCTAAAAAAACACAGCTGCATGCCTGAGCCATAAAGGCCATACAGAAGACCAAATTACCCCACAGATGTTTGCCCTGAACCATTTAATTGCCAGGGGCAATTCTTCCTTCCTGTCAGACACAGGAGAGAGGAGTGAGGAGTAGCTGGTACTAGATCTGGTCCACTGCCCTGCAGCCTGGCTTCAGGTTAAACCAAATTGTCCCTCCCCTGTGACCCTTGTGATCAATGAAGAGCTGCTTGCTAATCAATCGTGGATACTGATACTGAACGGATCATTGTGGCCCTTGCTGTATGTACTATAAGTGGATGTCCTACACTTACCACGTGCACAAAGTATTTCAGTAGCAGGGCTGTCAGTTTGCTCTGTATGGAGGCTGAAGAGCTAGCTGTGTATAAAGAAAGTCCCAGGGAATTCAGGTGAAACTGTCCAGGTGTAGCAAAGGAGGTTTGTATAGAGAATATGAGCAGGGAATAAAGTTGTTCATGATGGGAGTGCCTCAGTTACTGTGATACAGAAGAAGCAAACTAGTACATCCTTTATGTTTCTGCCCCAGCAATGAGGGAATAGTAGCACAGACCGTTTGGAGATTACTGGTTTGTGAATCACCTTTGGTGGTATTTTGAATTTTTTAAGTATCACTTGTTTGAGCCACATCTGTTCTATTTTCCTTCCTGCCAGATGTGCTTTCCTTTGTTTCAACCTTCTTTACACTCAGTCATGATTGTGAACATGAAGAGCCCCATTCATGAGCTGCTCTGACTTTTTGCAGCTGGTTCTCTACGGGAAGTATCAACAGTACAGGAAAAACTTACAGAATGGAATCTCTCAGTGCAGTGACACGGGACGAATTCCCCAGCTAAAAATGAAAAAGAGCTGCTGAAACTGCAAAACAGCATTTCACACCCACAAAATCTACTGTGGGGGAGAAGTGGGTCAGGATAGATTCTGCCGCGGGGGGTTCTGCCATCCAGTGGCTGTTTTCCTAACTGCTGCACAGCTACAGTAGCTTTGAAATCCACACTGCGTGCTAATTTGGGGTTGTTGACCTTTGTTGTCTCTGTGCAAGAGGGGATAACAACAGGGGCCTGGCATAATGTCTGCATATCCGAATTCTCAGCAGCTGCAGCTCTGGTCATGTTATTTTTCCTGGATCTTTGCCTGCAAAAATTTGATTAAATCCAGAAGCGCAGGTTCCCGTTTTCCCATTGTCAGCACGTTATTGCTTCCAAGAACTGAAGAGGAGCAGTTGTTTTCAGACAAGGCTCCTCCTAGTTCCAAACTGTTAGCAATGGGACTTTAAATTAAATTAAAAGGTATTTCATTTTTTAAATCATAATTGTGTTTGTGCTGTAGAACAGAATCCCTGTTGTGTTTGGGAGGATGCACAAGTTGTTAGGTTTTTCTGTTTCTTGTAAGACCAGTGGGGGTGGGAAGTGCACTGAGCCAGCTGTTCCAGAACACTGCCAGCAAAAAGAAAGCCCATTTGTCTCCAGGAAGTGCGTTGAGAAGGTGGGGAGACATCCTGCAGCAAACATGTCATGTCTGTGATCTTTGTCTAATATTCTTGTAAAAGATTCACTGTACCAAAGGCTGTTTTCCATTAAGTGTTAGCATTGTTCCTCTCAGTTGATGTTTGCGTGTTTTCCCTCCTGCAATGGTGTGTTGAGACAACAGATAAATGCAGATAAACTGCAAGTCAAACAATCTGCAAGTCAGATAAATTGTAATGGGTGTAACTGAAGGACGTTTCTCTTCAATTTTCTTGTAGCTATGGAAAAGCTGGAGCCAGTAAGCAGTGTAGGATTTCACTTGACTCTCATCAGATTTTTTGGGGTTTTTTTACAATTTTGGAATAGAAAATCTACCTTTTTGAGATGCCTTTCTCCACTGGCCAGGCAGGCAGCCCAAGTCACAAACTTAGACTAAGACAGCTAAGTTTTAGGCAGTTACGGGAGATGAATTGTGCACAAAGCACCGGTTCACCTCGCAAGGTACACGTGAGCTAGCAAGACCAAGAGGCAATCCCCTCCAGAGCAGGCCATACATACCATGACTCCATCTGCTGGCACAAACACCTGCACTAGCATCAAAAGCATGCCATGGGTTTCAGTCATGGATCTGAAAGCATTTCAACAGCATGAGTCACACATTGCACTGGCCTGACATCTGGTTGTAAATACTGCTCTGTGCTGGTTTCAGCTGAAACCAGCACATGCTCTTACGCTGTTCAGAGCATTACGGGAATACACGGAATGTTGACACAACTGGAGCTTTGGAGGCAACTGTGAAACCAGAAGGTCTGAGCTGTGTAGGTAGGCGCTAATTCAGTTGTTCATTCCCCCCTTACACCCACGCACAAGCTCATGCCTATTATGGATCCTGGTCTCTGATCATCAGTCAAGCAAGCAGATTTTTTTCACAATCAACAAAGATCCTACTTGGGCACATAAGTTTATGTTGGGAATAGAGTTGCCTTTGAGATGACATTTAAGAGCATCACAGAAAAAAATGAAAGTCTGCTGGGTGTATCCAACCCCTGAACCTGCTTTTCTCTCTCCAGTAAGAGAGTTTCCCTCAAAACCTGAACTCCTGACCATTTCTTCACTACAGCCCTAAATTTAAAGGGACTAAATCTGGGACTAATCCACCCAAAGGCTTAGATTTAAAACAAGACTCACCTCACTCTCAATCTGCATGCTAGAGAACTGCCCTCTGAATCTGAAAAAAAAGTCTTTTATATCATTTGTGTATTGATTTCTAAGGCTCTCTTCAGTAAAATTGGTCAATTCTATCTTTATTTCAGTCTAAACAGATTTAGAAGGATTCAAAATGTCAGCTCAGCCATAATGACCTTTAGAAAAACTGGGTTTGGATTCTAAAAATGAAAGGCAGAGTCATGCATATCATGTTGTAGGAGTTCCCGCCTCAGAGAAGTCAGCAGAAAAAGAACATGGAGAAATACCATGCCAAGATGGCAAAAGCTGGCAATGGTGAGGGTCTTGCTCCAGTTGTGATTGATTGTTGGTATTACCTTTCAAGAGTCACATGCTGGAACAGTGCTGAAGGACGGCCTGGGTGACCACAGGAATGCACTCAGCTTAATGCAGCTATGGTCAACCTTAAAAACACAAATCTCATCCTTCCTTTGAAGCAGAGTCAGAAGAGTGGTGGGGGCCCTGTTGAAAGGCAACCCCCTAAACCTTTTCAGCCAACTGTTTGGCCAGGCTAAAGCCAATGCTGACCAGGCTAAAGCCAATGCTGACCAGGCTAAAGCCAATGCTGACCAGGCTGTCAGCTCCCAGCACCAGGGAAGGTCCCAGTGACTATCAGTGCATGAGCAGAATGCTTTTACACTGTGAGGCTGATGACTGCTTCCCAGCACTCCCTTGGGACTGGAGAGATTAATTGTTCCTATTTCACATTTAGATAATAAGTCTTGTTTAGAAAAGCACCTTTTAAAACTGAGCACGCTGTAGGCTGCAGCTACATACCATCAGGTTAATTACACTTCATGCACCACAGGGGCCTGGCTAGTGGGGGATCTTGCTTCATTATTCATGCCTACATTTGTGCCTCACTTGTTTGCCAACTTGTATCCTTATCTGTAAAATCCCTAAACATTTGCTGCACGCATGGGATCCGCTTTTGTAACAGCTCCAGCCCCCTCAGACTTGTGCTTTACTACCTCATGGATGAGGGGAGAAGGACTGGGGCAGAGATCCAGGGGAGACACCTATAGGAAATGGATTTTCCCACCCTTGATTCAGGTGGGGAGGAGAGGAGCAGTCACTTCGCACCTGGAAACACTGAAGCAGCAGTAATCCTGCTTTCTGCATACTGTCACCTTTACAACTATAGCTATGCTGTTTTTTTAAGGCTCTGACAGACAAGGAAGTAGGGCAGGCATTCCTCTTCCTATTCCTTGGTCAGCCTTCTAGCATGTCTTTTTGAAACTTGGCAAATACCATGACATTTTTCAGTTGTAAGAAGTAAGGGTGGGCTCTCCCCCTCCTCTCTCCATTCCATTTGTTTTGTGTTTCTATACCCACCTACAAAAAGCAACCTATCCTGGCTGCCTATCCTGGCAACTCCGAAGGAGGAACACACTAATTTTGAAAACGCATGATCCTCTCTGGCGGAAACACTCCTTATATTCCTGGGTACTCGTTACACCAAAGCAGTCGTTATGGTTGGGTCCCTTTACCCCAACCACAATACAAACATGTCTGCAGTTATTGGTGGGAGTGAGTGTGAAGGAATATACACGCAAGGAAGCAGTCATAAAAGTGAAGATGTTAATGTTAGCAAAACACAGCAAGGGGTCAATGATCACCAAGTTTGGACGTAAAGGAGGAAATTACTGTTTCTTCACTAACCTAAAATACAAAAGGAAGACTTCTGACAAAAATAGTTGGAAATGGTATTACTATGGCAAACAATACTGGTGAAAAGAGATCTATAAACTAAAGCAGTGCATCTCAGTTGCGATGTTCATTTGCTTATTTACTGATGAAGTAGCACCTCTGTTTATGTGTTTCTTTCACCCTCATTCCAGGTGGGATCTCAGCCTATAATGCAGGAGTTAACACTGTCCAGACCTACGACAAAATGGATATTGGCAAAACACACAACTATGCCAATGATGTGGATGCGAGAGCCAGGTTTTATAAGAGAAATGGATATTGAGATCTCTGCTTAATGATTAGATTTGAGGCCCTGATTGCATACTTTGCTTCTAATTAAAAATATTCTGAATTTCTCCCCCAGAAACAGTAAGAATGGGGGAGGACAATGAAGCCAGAACAAGTACAAGCTTGAAATGGGGGGTTTTTTCAGCTAAGGCTAAAAAAATAACTTAAAAGATAACACAGCTAATAGTCCAAACTGTAACTTACCTTTTGCCATTTATTTTTCATCTTACTTCATGAGAATATTCAGCTTTCATCTGTGCCTGCAGCTTCTCAAGCAGCAGATTAATGCTGCAAGAAAGTTGTAACACTACTTAAAAAGGTTTTCTCTGCCTTACGTTTTATCTGGCAATAAATGTGTCTAACAGCAGTACAAAACAGCAGCGCTGGCTGTCAAGAGAGACTGAACTGTCCCTGTCAGAGGCTTTCAAGACCCAACTGGACAGAGCACTGAGGAACATCATCTGACCTCAATGCTGGCCCTGTGTTGAGCAGGAGGTTGGACTAGAGACCAAAAAGGTACCTTCCAATCTGAATTTTGCAATCATCTTAAGCCAGTCTGTTTGTTCCCTTCACAAAAAGGCAATGTCTCTCATTTGTGCTTCATAAAGATCTACAAGAAGCATTACAAAGCTCCATTACTGAAAGGACATAGGCACACACGGCGTTTGTGCACCCTGCTGGTTCAAGTTTTAGGGCTGAGAGCAAATCTTTATAGAGAATGTATGCTTACACACAGAAGGTTTGGCATAGCAGACTAACTGTGCAAGAGTGGAGGCCCTCGGGGGAAATACCATTTCGGAACCACCCAAACTTACACATATATGAAAAAGTTTAAAAAACCACAATTTTCTTTTTAATTGGAACTGTCAGCTTTTCAATTAAACATCTCTGTAAACATCTCTTGTAGCTGAATCTTACCCAGAAATAACAGGTACTATGTATTTTCCCTTCTCTCTATGTGGGACCCTGCTATTAGGTCTGCTTTGGCTTAGATAGTTTACGAGACACTTTTAAAGCAGTGAACGGTACCAAGCAAGCCTTTTCATTAACACAGTCCCTGTCGGATACCCTGCAGCACTTTTGTAAGCTGCAGCGTCAGATACGCATATCCATACACAGACCGTGTGGGATGGAGCTGGCAGAGCCCTCTGCTGGAGGCTCAACAGGCTGCAGTGCCGCGGGCATGGATCCCGAACGTGCCTGGCAAGGCTGAGCCAGCCTGGCTGTGGTGCTCTGGGACACCAATCCTGCCACAAGTCTTATTATTTGCCATCCACCAGCAACAGGATCCATTTGCCTAATTTTTTGTGTCCTAGTACTTGCACCATCTCTTTAAAGAATGCCCTGTGCCTTGGATGGCACTACACATTTCCTTCAAAAGGGCTCAAATTCCACCTTGTACCTCCCTGTGGGAATATGATCAACACCCCGCAAAGCCTGCAGTTATAACACACTGCAGCATGAGATGCTGTGCAGATGCTGGAAGAAAGGAGAGAGGTGAGAAAAGCAACATTAATTTATCTGCTTCACTTTTTCCATGCTATTTTATTTTAACTCAAATTCCCATTTCTGCCTTCAGCCTGGTCATAGGGGCCATCACACTCCTCAGTGCCACTACCATGGACTATCCTTTTCCCTCTGCACGGTGCCTCCAGCTTTTATGTCCCTGTACTGATATATCTATTCCTTTGAACTCCTACAGGTGTTTACTCTTCTCTGCAAGCAGGCAGAAAGGATAAACACTAATTTTCAGGGACTGAATCCCTCTGATCTTCTCACAACATGCAGTCATTAAGATTAACTCCTCTTCAGTGTGTCTAATGTGGGAGAGGCTCACAGCACGTTAAACTACAGAGTTTATACTGGCTGGAATGCAAACTACTTTATCATTTGATACAGCAGCAGCTCACTAACTTTGGCCGCAGTTCTTAAAACTGTAAATAAAACTATGCACACAGTAGTATTTTATAAGCTTGCAGCCCATAATTTTAACTCACATCAGAGGTATGCTTCAGGGTCTCTACATTTCTAAAGTCTGCAATTTTAGAACAGGAAAAGCATTAACTTTCACATACGCTGCAGTTCTCAGGCTATTCTTATAGAACACTTAGGATCAGAGGATACATATGAAGACAGCAGGTCTCCTGAAGGACAGATTAGACGACCGACCAATATGTGAATAACTCCTGTTACTTCCAAATGGAGAGTTCACCTACTTTTTAAGCTACAGAAGAAGCAAGATGACAGACTGTTTGCTAGGGAACAAGTGTGAGATCTGAATAACCACGGTAAATCACTCTCTGTGGATAGCCAGTCACTTCTCATATGACTACTAAACAGAGGGCATTTCAATTTCAATTCCATCCTTTGTGCAGTGAAAAGCCTGCAGTATTGCTGTAAAATGTCCTCACCATCATCAGCTAGATCTATTCTACTCACTTCTCTGCTTATTTGAATTTATTTATAAAGTTCTCTTACAGTTAGCCATAAACTGCAGCAATCTAGCCACAAAATTAAAACACAAAGACAGAGAGCCTATAATTCATTTAATACTTCATGTAACTATTAACAACATTGAATTTCATATCTGTACACCTGCAATCCTTCTTTAAGCATCAGTATCACCTTTGCCATTCATACGAGAGTAAGAATTTTTACAATTTCATACACAAACTCTTAACGGGGGATTTAAAATATTTATTTTACAAAATCTAAATCCAACCAGCACACCTTATGACTTAATTTCTTTCTGCTCCACAGGTTTCAAGCGCTTTTTGATGACAAGCTCTCCCTTGGCTGTCAGAAAGCTGCTGGACACTTCCTCTTCGGTTGGCAGCCCATGGGGTAGTTTCAGTGGCTGTATTCTACAGGCAAAAGAGTTTGCTTAGTGAAGTCCTGTGACTAGAAGAGAGTTACATTAAATGTTCCAAATTAACAAATTAATAAACAAATAGTTAACAAACCTTATCAGATGTTTAATAACTTTCAGTCTGGAATTCACAGAAGGGATATTTTTGTGCAGTCTTGGCTGATGTACCTACGTAAGGGATAAAACAGATTTTACAAATGTGTTGCCAAATCCCAAATCTTAGTTTGATGAATTTTTCATTCTACCAGCAAAAAAATAAATCACATCTGCAAATCTAAGATTTAGAGAAGTGTCATGCATCAAGAACACACATAAACATATGCAATCAAAACCTGATTCCAGTAAAATGACAATTTCAGCTTTATTCCTATTCCATTATAAATGTATTTTTCTTCCAACTGTTAAAAATACTGTAAATGTAAATACAAGAGTCTAAGGGCAAAACTGCTTCCTTCAGTTATATCTTAAATTGATCAAGCAGACATATTTTTCTCTGTAGTACAACACTGACTAGACAAATCTTTGCACAATGTGCCGTTGGCCTGAAAAACTCGGATAAACACACCTATGACACAAACTTTTAGAGTCTTGAATTTGGAAGCCTTTTCATTGATAAACGAGTTTTATTTGCCTTCCTACAATATCTGATTAATATGACCCACAGAGGACTGAATTCAAAGTATTTACAAACCTATTTCTATTATTTTAGAAGAATTCGCAGGGTAAAGTTCTCCTCAGGCAATGCAGCACAATACCATACAGAGATATTCTGAATTCCCACTAAAAGCACATTTGCCACAAACATTCCTCTCAGCTCTGAAACACATCATCAGCTTCTCAGATTGCCTTACGGTTGTTATAAATGTCATTCTGGTTTGTGACTGCAAAATTGAGGTCCTTAAAAACCCACCACCTTAGTGCTACCTTTCTGACATACACAAGGATAAAGAACAACAATCATACTTTATCCAGTCCCAGATCACGTATTATCTTCTTTTCCCAATATGGGCGACCAATGACGCTTTTTATTCTAGTAATAACATGGATTTTGTGGGGCTCCTCAGGGTCACCTCCATACTTTTCATGGTCTCCAGGCCGCGGCTGAAATACCTAGAATAAAAAGTTCACAAAACCGGGGGATTTTTTCCCTAAATATCTGTTCATCACTATTACAGTTAACTACTGTCTAAAACATACTTCAACTTTGGTAAAAATTCTTACATATTTTCTTTTTAGGCGGTCAAAGCACAAACAAAGTGATCTCAAAGTTAGCTTTTATAATATGAAGTCAAACATACTTTTATAACGCTGATAAATACCATAACTCTTGAGCTTGGCCAGACAACTGCACAGAAATACGTGGACAACACCCTGTACCAGCACAACACCTAATTCAAGCGAATTTTATCAGGGAGCCTGTGCTCAGCCTCTAGATGGCAAGTTTTTCCACAGGCTTCAAGAATGCTTTTAAGGAAAACAGCCAACCGACACCAGATGGTATCTTGCAAAAATAAACTAAAACTGTAAATGTCAAAATGTAAAGTGCAAGTCAAGCACATACCGAGTCTGGAATTCTCGACCTGGTAAAGAGACAACGAACCCACGCCGGGGACGCCATCCCTTCCATCCTCTTCCCCAGGATCTGCAGAGAGGAGGACGTAAATTGTCTGCGCTTTCCTTACAGCTCTGAATAGTCGCAAACAAACGACACAGCTATGAGCCCCAGCCCCACCAGGATCTCCACTTTCCCAGCGGCTGCGGAGCCCCCAACAGGATCCCCAACTGGATCAACCCCCACGAGACACCACTTGGATCCCTTCCCCGGAACTCCATCTGGATCTCCGCTTTCCCAGAGGCTGCAAGCCCCAGCCCAAGCAGGATCTCTCCACGGATCCCCACCTGGGTTCCCCATCCCCCCGGACCCCCACCTGGATTTTCCCCATACATCCGATCCCCACCCCCCAATCCTCACCTTCCCGGTGCGTGCCAGGCCCACGGCCGCCCGGCCTGCTGCGGCCGCCATCTCTGTGCGCACTCTTCGTTCCGGCCGGACACCGGTGTCGCGGCACTTCAGTTCCGAGCGGGCGGAAGGACAAAGGTGAGACACGTCCCCTCTGTTCCCCCGCCCACTCCCTGCTGCCCGTCCCGCTCCCCGTCGCCATCCCGGTCCGTGTCCCGTCCCTGCCCATGTCGCGGGCGCGGGGCGATGGCACTGCCGCGCTGGAGCGGGCCGGGGCGGAGACGGTGAAGCGGGCGGTGCAGCTGGACGCGGCGTCCCGGTTCCAGGAGTCGCTCGTGTGTTACCAGGAGGGCATCGACCTCCTGCTGCAGGTGGTGAAAGGTACCGGGCTGGGCACCGCCGTCCGGGCTCGGGGTGGCCCTGGGACACACGAGCAGTGTTGGACCCCGGCGCCCCACGGGGAGGGAGGGGGAGCTGGCGGTCTCCTCCCGGGAGAGCCGGACCAGGCAGGGCTGGGGAGGGCCGGCCCCTGTGTTTAACTGGCCCATGACTTTCTGTGGTTCACAGCCACGACGGATGAGGCGAAAAAGCACCGCTACCGCCAGAAGATATCCGAGTACATGACCAGAGCTGAAGACATTAAAAAACACATTGAGAAAGAGAAACAAGGTATAAATACCTAAATGGGGGATACCAAGAGGATGGAGTCAGGCCCTTCCCGGTGGTGCCAATCACCAGGACACGAGGCAAGGGGCAGAAACTGATGCACCAACTGAAGTTCCACCTGAATATGAGAAAGAACTTATTTACTGTGGGGGTGACCGCACATGAGAACAGACTGTCCAGAGAGGGCGTGGAGTCTCCCTCTTGTAGATACCCAAGAACTGTCTGGACACAGTCCTGTGCCATGTGCTCTGGGATGACCCTGCTTGAGCAGGAGGTTGGACCAGATGTCCCACTGTGGTCCCTCGCAACCTGATCCGTTTTGTGATTCCATGAGCTGTGATGTACCCAACGTACCCATTTGCTTTTAACTGTCTGTTGTTAGGTGAATGTTTATGTGTTGTTATGTTATGTGTCTGTTGTTATGTGTATGTTGTTAGGTGATGGGTGAGGTGGTTTAACACGGAAATTATATCCTGACCTTTACTTAAAAAGAGACTTACTTTCCTTTCAGATGGCAAATACCATAAACAGATCAGGATAGAAGAAAATGCAACAGGTTTTGGCTATGAAAAGCTTTTCCACGAGTACCTCACTGAGATTGTTTCTGAAGTTTGGGTGGAGGACCCATACATTCGGCAGGTTCATCAGGCAAGTAGATATGTGGTGTAACTGATACAGATATAGCCACTAGAGAAATTCCAAGCTACTAAATTAAATAAAACTTTTTCAGTTGTATAACTTTCTACGATTCTGCGAGATGCTAGTTAAGAGCCCAAGCAAGGTGAAAACAATCCACCTCCTCACTTCCTATGATGCGGTAAGTGTCTAGATTTTGGGTTCTATTTCCCTGTACTCAGGTGACGCCACACGCAAAACAAAATATAAAAATACAGACTTATTCCTACATACCAAAACTTGTTAGACTCAGGCTCTGATGCTTTCAGCAGAAAACACAGATTAAGAGAAAAATAAAAATGTGATAGTTGAACATTTGTAAGTTCAGAGTTTTCTCATAACTCTAACAAATTCTGGGTAAGCAGAATCTTAAATTGAAATTTCTGTGAAAGTTTTTTTGTGGAAAATGTCATAAAAACCAAAGCATCTGTTGAGACAAGGAGTTTTTTGTTCTTCCAACAGCTGTATTTGTCATTTTAGAGGCTTTCATGAGCTGAAATCTCTCAAACTATCACTGCACTTATTTAAACTATTACTGCACTTATTTTGGGTCAAATACTACATATCTAGTTTCCAAGCACTGAGAGTGAGCTCTTCATCCACATCCCTTAGCAAATATACCTGGGCTCTGTCTGCTTTTTATCCTGTCTTTGAAACTGTAAATCTGCCTTCATCCAAGTTACTTTCTTTTGGTTTACTTTGATACTAAAAAGGTTTTGTTTGTGAGTTTAAGAAGAGGTGACCAGAAGTAGAATATACAGTTAAAAAAAACAAACAAAACCTCATCACGTTATTTTTACTTTTGATAGGGTAGTGGGAGGAGTCAGCAGATACGTGTCTTGGAAGAAATAAAACAGTCATTGAGTAATTATGGAGTAACACTGAATATTGACTTTTCATCTTCAATACATGATCGAGAAATCAGGTGAGTGATATAAAAAAAATGAGTGAATGCCAGTTATTTGAAGTCAAACTGTTTAAGCCTAACTTTTGAGACAATTACAGCTGTGGTTAACAAAGTAAAAGGCAGTGGCCCTCACTGGATGAAATCAGCCCTTGATAGTTCCACATTTTCTAATTGTGAATATAACATTAGTTGTCTCTATACAGAATGGTGTCTTCTGTGGTTCACACAGGTATTGGTGACACTAGGAAGTAATTGTGATTGAAACAAGGTGCTTGTGTATCATGTGGATGTAACCTTTTTATTCAATGTACTCATAGTATTCAAATTTGTGCATTTTTAAAACAGATTCAACAATGGGTGGATGATTAAGATTGGAAGGGGCCTTGATTATTTTAAGAAACCACAGGTAAGGATGCTTTGACTTCTTTAATTAACTTAAAATGAGCTCTTCTACAGTATATGCTCACCATGTCAATTCTGTTCATTTCTGCAGGGTCATTTCAGCATTGGATACTGTGACTTTGACTTGAGACCTTGTCATGAAACAACAGTGGATGTCTTTCATACTAAACACACAAAGAAAATGTGATCAGAAATGACTGCTTTTAATAAGTGTTTTCATAAGCATAAAAATGTAGGACTGGAAGATGTTGCTTGAGTCCAGCTGGTTGCTCACAGAAGCAACTCTTTGAGGGACTTAGTGCAGCACAGCTTTTATAATCTATAGGTTTAAGAATATTTGAGACTTTTCAGTCTGAGAAAACACAACTGCATGATTCCTTCATTGTACTTTTCTGTAATTTAATTAATACAATCAATGTCTAAATTTTATCTTGATTTCATAACAGACCCTCAATATTGTCTTTCAAAGGTCTCTTTACTGCCATTTCTATTTTTACTGTTGATTTTGTCTTGAGCCAGTTTTGGATTTTATATCTTTAACTGACCACCTCACAATCATTGGAAGCTGGGCTGCCACATGTCCTCTTTTATAAGCAGTCTTATTTATTTCCTTTAATTCCTGTATTCTAGTCATGACTATTGTTTTGCTGGGTTTTGGTCAATCCTGTAATACTTTATTTCCCAGACTTTACTAGTAATCCCAAATTTAACATTCCATTTTCCGAGCTCTTTGCCTACAAACATGGTAGTGTTCAGTAGAGTCATTTTAGGGTTGTCTTATGGGTCTCTGCATAATGGATTTTGGACTGGCAAGGCTGCAAACAGCTGTATTCTCTTCCCTGTCACTCCTGTGTGTTCTTTTATTCTGTGATACATGGTCATATACCTGATATCCATCCTTTGCATTAGGTGTGGAAAGGATGTGTGATCCTCTCCCAATCTTACTCTCTGACTTTAAAGTCCAATGACTGGCTTTTCATGCCACTCTCAACTGCAGTAAGCTATTTCCCTACTACTAGGTAGTCCCCTAAAAAGAATAAATTTTTTCAGAATTTGAATACCCTGAGCAGCTGAGTTGGTCAGAGTATGGTGTGAGTAATGCCAAGGTCACGTTTGATCCCTCTAAGGGCCATTCACTTAAGAGCTGGACTTGATGATCCTTGTAGGTCTCTTGCAACTCAAAATACTCTGTGATTCTAAGCAATATGCTATTTAGAATAAATAAGACAAAGTCTTCCCTTGTCTTTCCTTTGCCCTTTGGAAACCAGAAGGTATTACCAGAGGAGCTGCTTTTTTTCTTCTTATACAAGAGTTCTTTGTTAGCAAGAATCTGCCTAAGTCATACACTCTGACATGAAAGACAGGCAGTGGCCTCTTTTTCAGGTCCCATCAAAATCTTTTCAGCCTCAGGAGTGACACGTGCCTTACACTTTCTGCCTTTTAATACAGTAGGCCTCTATATTCTAGTAGCATGTTTATTGCTAGAACTTTTTCTGTCTCCTATATTTCTTTTTCCTGATGGTTGGTGTATTCCATGATCTTCTTTTTTTTCTCAACGTGCTATATTATTTCATTTCCTGTCATCTAATGCTGCTATTCTTTTCCTCTTGCCTCTAACAACAAATCTATTCCACAGCAATCAATAAGAAATGGAGCTGGTCTTTGCCTTGTTTTCTGGGTCACAGTTTGCCAGTGGTCTGCCTTCTTTATCCTTTCTCATACTAATGTTTCAGCTTTGCAGTGTTGCATCAGCAAAATGAGTAATATTTGTGCCACAGAGTTGTGTGCTACTAGTTATTCCCCCAGACATTCCATAGGAGCTCCCTGGCTTGCTGCTATGTTACTAAGTTTCTAGTCACCGTTGTGAATTTTATTCAGTTGTGTACAGTATATGCCTATTTTTAATGGGAATAAAGGTTATTTTTTATTATTTGTAGCTTCAGTCATCTGTTTGATTTCTTCACTACATCGGGAAATTCAAGGAAACTGTAATGCCTCATAGATCCAACCACGTTCTGGAGAAGGCTCACTGTAAATACAGTAATTTCCCAAATGTGAAGCTTTGTGTCTTTTAACCTAGTCCAGCAATTTCAAACACAGAGAATCACAGAGTTAGCTAGGCTGGAGAAGACCTTTGAGATCATCGAGCCCAACCTACGACCTATCATCACCTTGCCAACTAGACCATGGTAGCGAGTGCCACATCCAATCTTCTTAAACACCTCCAGGGACAGTGACTCCACCACTTCCCTGGGCAGCCGTTCCAATGCCCCATCACTCTTTCTGTGAAGAATTGTTTCCTAATGTTCAGCCTAAACGTCCACTGCTGAGGTGCTGCTTGAGGCTGTGTCCTCTTGTCCTGCTGCTCGTTGCCTGGGAGAAGAGCCTGACCCCCACCTGGCTACAACCTCCTCTCCGGTATCAATAAACAGCCTGTGTTCTGACCTAATCAAAATTGCATTACGCTTATTCTTCAACAACAGTGAAATACAGCTTGAGCCTTTCATAATTTTACTATATATTTTGAGCTATTATTTTTATTTAGCATTAAAACTGTCACTTTCAGTTCATTATTGCCTTTTAATGGAAAATTTTCTGCTAAGTGGTAACAGAAGGAACCTCTTTCTCCTAAATATGTATTTGCCGAATGTTTAGCTTTGATACCAGTACCCACGGCAGCAGAGACTCCCAGCTTTGTGCCAGGCAGTGCAAGAACAAAGGAGGCTAACCCAGGGTGGAACTACAGTGATTCACTACTCAGTGGTGAGCTGAGCTCACTACAGTGCTTGTACAGCAGAGGCACAGGGCCACCAGCACTCTGCAAGAACGGACTTTCAAACAGAAACCAGGGAACATCCCTCTCCACACAGCTCAGGGGCTGAGACATGGCCTTTGGGCTACTACCCATAAGGAGCAGGATGCAGGCTGGGGCATCCAGTGCAGCAGCACAGCACCAGTTTTACACCTACCCCATCTCATCTGTGTCAGCCATTTGTAACTTCTCTGCTACAGGGCCGATTTGGGATGCCCTCACCATTTTTCCTGGTTCAAGCAGCAATGATGTCTTGTCAGCAGTGGTTTTAATCCTACAGTTTGGGAACATCAGGTGCAGGCAGTGTGAAATTTAATTGTAATATTAAAAAAAAGCACAAGATTAAACAGTTTGTTTTCTACAAGCTGAATTTTTCTCTTACTAGCGAATGTTCTAATTTTGTTTTCAATACATTAAATAAAAAAGCAGCAGTTTTAACTTACATTTTCAAAATGCAAGTCACATTAACATTATCATATTCTCACATAGTAGACTCCACCTGCTGTGCAACTCATCGTCTTGTGGACACACTCTTAGCAATGTTGTCACTAGCGTAGTGGTTTCGTTTGGGCAAAACTTACTGCCAGTAAGACTCTTGACCAGTTCACTGTATAGTCCTGGTGGCAGCCACTGCTCTGGCAGATCAATGTTACAGACTTCAATCCTTCCATGCTTTACATCCATATTTACTTTAACATCAAGAACAGAATCTTTATAGGCCATGTTAAGACAAGTGCTAACACTGAACTTTGGTGTCTTTCCATACACCCATTCCCAGGTTTGTAGTTCTTTAGTTTTGTTACTAATTCCAGGAAGCAGAGTCTCATCAGCTGGATTTATTAAATTGATATGGTGATCTATTTGGTGTTGCACAGCATATTCTTTAGCAATGGCATCCAGGAGCAGCTCAGAAGTTAAACTAGGATCCTCTTCAAAGAGATTTTTCACTGAGGCAGGCACACTAGGTGTGGCATTGCTCTTTAGCCCTTTATAAGGACTTTTTAGCACAGAAGATAAAACAAACTTATCAGCATTACAGAGTAAGGTACAGTGGTGATAAGCACTTGTCCTTCCCAGCTTTGCAGCAGTGCCTGAGATTTTGTATTGCCTGTCTAGCAAGATGTCGTATCTGTCAGTGACATGTACATCTAACTGGGGTCGCAAGGCTTTTAGTGCCTTCACAACGAGCTTCAGGTTTTCCATTCGTTCATATTTCTTTCTGGTTGTGAAGAAAGTCAAATTGATATTACCTAAGTCATGGTAAACTGTCCCACCTCCACTTCTCCTCCTGGCCAGTTTTATATTTTTTTGCCTCAATAGCCTGAGGTTGCATTCCTGCCAGGGATTCTGATGTCTTCCTATTACCACAGCAGGGGAATTTCTCCAAAGGAAAAGGACCTGTTGCTTCTCTAAATCCATGTGGTCATGGATCCAGTCTTCCACAGCTAGATTTTGGTAAACATCATTAGAAACAGACTGAATAATGAAACCTCCACTAGCTGTGCTCCAGAAGCAAGCTTTTGGAGTTCTGAGGACGCAGGACAGCCAAAGGCAGTTCTTTAATGACTGGAGTACCATGTTTTTAATAACTGGACAGCGGATGGAAGGAATGCCTACTCTGCTAATGCTGAATGCGGCAGGAGCGCAGCCGGCTCTTGTGACACAACTGCAATGCCAGTGGCAGGCATGAGACAGTCATGCACTTCCCACAGCAGCACGCGATTTCCAAGGCATGGTGCTCCTCCGGTGATGCCGCTTAGACCCTGGCGGGAGCCTCACAAAACATCCGGGGGTGTCAGAGCAGCTGCTCCTCGCGGTCCCTGGTGCCTGAAAGACTAAAGGAAGAAATGGAATGTGTATTCTCCCCTCACTCAACGCAGCCTCGCTAATGCGGTTTCACTTCGCGTAGTCCAGCTTTGTTAGGGTTTTCTGCCTTTTCTTCCATGGGGTTCCTGGCTCGGTGTCCCCTCAGCCCCTGGCGCCGCGTCCCCGCCCGCACAGCCCCGCCGGGCGCCCTGCGCTACTCACGGCGCGGAGCGGAGCGGTCCCGACGCCCGCGTCCCTGGGGGCTCCTTGGAGCCGGCGGCCTCGGGAGCGCCTTCCGCTTCCCGGGTGAGAGGTGCTGGGGGCGGGCGCTGCGCCTGCCGTACACCCGGGAAGGGGTGGGGGCGCCGCGCTCGGAGCGGGGCCTGGTGCTCGGTGAGCGCCGGGGTCGCGCCTGTCCTGGCGCAGCCACGGCACTGGGCGGGGGAGGGAGCTGGGAAGAATCATCGGGTTACAGAATCGCAGCATGGGTCAGGTTGGAAGGGACCACAATGGGTCTTCTGGTCCAACCTCCTGCTCAAGCAGGGTCATCCCAGAGCACGTGGCACAAAATTGTGTCCAGGATGTTCTTGAATATGCCGGTGAGGGAGATTCCGCACCCTCTCTGGACAATCTGTTCCAGAGCTCAGTCACCTCACAGTAAAGAAGTTCTTCCTCATGTTCAGGTAGAATTTCCTGTGCATCAGTTTCTGGCTATTGCCTCTTGTGCTATTGCTTGGCACCTCCGGGAAGAGCCTGGCTGCATCCTCTTCACGCGTTCACTTCAGATACCTAGGGGCATTGCCCACAATATTTACAGGGTCATGGCAACAAGAGGCCGGTGCACAATGCATAAAATGGGTAATTTTTCTTGCAAGACCCAGATGTGCAGTTCCTCGCTGCAGGATATTCTGGATGCTAGAAGCTTTTATGAGTTCACAAGGAGACTGAAAGGGTTAGCATAAATGCACAGAGGCTTGTGAAATACACAGAAACTCTCTACAGTGCTCATGAAGATATAGAAGCTAAATGTTGACAGCATAATTCATTAACAAGCTGGAAAGTGATCAAAAACTAGATGTATTGCCAGCAGCAGATTGTCTTCAGATTTGCATTTAAGCCATTCTTAAAGTCGACCAGACCTCAGCTACAATTCTTCTTCAAAAACTATTGTCTGTGCTTGAGCTCACGCCGTGGGACAATGTTCAGTGCTAGCTAAAGTTTTTTATCCACACTAGTATCCCTATGGGCAAATATGTGCTGTATTTCTCTTGTTCATGGATGTGTATTTCTAAAAGGTGCATTGCATGCCTTTGTCTTCCGTTGTGCCTTAAAAGAACTGTGTGGGTGTAGTAGGGCAAGTAAAAAGTAAGAAACCATCACAACGTGTGCTGGTGGTGATTAGTAGGAGAAACAGACTCTAAAAGGAACTTGATGTGATTTGTGCGCCAGCAACTGGAATGTTGTACTGTCACATAAAAAAAAAAAAGTTGGGAATTGTTTTAAGCAATTTGAAATGGGCATAACTTTTTGCTGAATTAGGCTGGTGATAATTTTTCATTGGGGTGAACTATTCTGTAATGCACAAGGTAAAAAGCACGTGGACTTTGTCCGTAAAAATGTGCTGGAAATGAACTTTGAAGGCCGTTGAAAAAATGCAAAAGCGAACCCGTGCATTCTAGCACTGGTCAGAAGTATGGAAATGCATCTTGTGAGACAACTGATGTTACTAAAACCCAGAGAAAATGTGGGACCACTTGTTTGCATTTTGTCACTTGATTCTTGAACGCTTGCAATGTGTCATTTTGCCACAGGGTGTCCCTAAAAACCTACTGTGAGCTGTTGCACTCTGTGTTTTTCTAGTCAAAAACTATTTTCATAGTTAGAACCATAATTTGCTAAAAAATGTAAAGTGTGCAGAATACTAGGCGGACAGATAAAAATGTCATGGGTTTGTTTCTGATGAGCTGAAAGATGAAATACACATGCAACAATAAATGCTTTCCTATTGTTGAAGACAAATCCAACAAGATAATTAGAAATATTCTGACAATAAGCAAAAAGTATGAATTTGTAAATGCACAGCATGATTTATTTATCTCTTCTGGATTGGTGTTTAAAATTTTTTATGGCCCAGCTGCTATTGTATGAATCACGCATCTGTAAAATACAGCAATTATTATTTTCACTTTTGAAAACAATCCTGTGTATGAATTTAATTTCTTCTTTGATCAGCAAAGCATTGTGTGGTATACAAAAAGCAATGCAACTGCTCTGCACAACATTAACCAGCATTAAGATATAAAAGATAACTCGTCATATGTCCCTTAGAGGATACCTTAGACATACCAGAACAAAAACAATTTAAAATGTATAATTTCACCCCTAAAATGAATTTTTATGCAGAATAATTTTGTTAAAGTTATGAAAACATGAAATGCCCTTTTCACATCTATTTTGAAAATAAGCATGATAATGCAGAGTCTCCTCTTCCACCATGCCAAAATCTGAAAGAAAGATTTACAAGAAATCCAGGATGAGGAGAGGGAAAAGAAAAGGACTTGTTTCTCTTGCTCTGTTTCTGGAAGTTAAAATCTTCCAATTTGTTTTCTGGCTTTAGGTGGGGACCGTATTTCAGAGGTGTTATTCACTCCTAATGTCTGAAAAGGCGGACTGTATCCATGAGTGCTTAATAGTGGCTGCTTGCCAAAAACCCCCATTACTCACCCTGCACTGTCTCCAGGATATAAAACCTGTGCTAATGGCTAGCAGGGAAGAGAGGACATTTTGTCTGGTTTCTCATCTTGAATTTGGGACTACCTAAAGCAGCCTCTTTCAAAGGCTGTTTATATCCTTGCCATGAGCAGGCAGTAGGAGTAAGAGGGTTCACAGGACCTCCTTACCCTTTTTGCATCACTTTCTTCAAAGGCACCGGTCTGCTTGTCCCTGTCCGTGCTGTTCCAAGAAGAAGATATGTGCAGGCAGAGGTAGTGTAAATAAGACCTCTAATCTTGGGATATAAGAAAACATAAGAAGTAATTTCTCTCAAATGATTTTGTTGGCGGAATAAAGAAAAGCATATTTAGCCTCGTCATACTCTGATGTTTTAACTTCACAATGTTTGTAAACCAGAAATATGTTAGTCCTGGCATTAAAAATCAGGAATGAGTTCAGACTGGGGTTTACCGTATGTGCGAAACTAATGTTTGACACTGCCAAGAAATAAGTGTAGTGCTAAGGGTAGTATTTATTCTGGATGATACAACTGGCACATAGTCTTACAAATAGATACATAAATTAGATGGGCTTTGGATAGACGATAACGTTTAATTAAAGGAAGCCACTTTCACAAGATTAAGTCAGTCTTATTTAACACTTGTTTTGTTCTTGTCAGGCCAGAGAGATTGTGTGGCAATTGCTGGAGTTTTCATCTGTAAAAGTGTCTCTTTGGATATTAGTTTCTGGAAGAGATGAACCTAATTAGAGTAGAGATGTTCAGCTGAGCTCCCTGAGCTCACTGTCAGTCCCAGCTGATCAGCTGTGGCAGTTTCAGAATACCGATCTCTCTTCTGGGGCTGGACTGACAAGACTTGGCTGCTTGGCTTTGTCTCTGAAATCTTCTGACCTGTGAGCATTGCTCATGCTGCCTTTCCGTGTCTTTTGCTGAGGCTTTTGCATTAATCACAGGCAAGGCCTATGCTCCATGTGTGGGCCTGGGAGGTTTGGGTTAAAGGTGCTTTAAAAGAATTTTTTAAAAGAATTTCACTCAAAACAGCAATGGGTGGTGTCTGAGTGTGCCAATTTATGATCCATCCCCCTATTTCCATCCCCAAATAACTATGAAGAATTTAACTATTATTTGAGGAAGTCATCTTTTTATCTGTCAAGGTGTGGAGAGAGTGTTGTGTCACTTGAAGAGAAGCTTGGCTTAACTACCTCCCCCACCAAAAAAGCTCTTCAAAAAGATGTAGCAGCAACCAGTCACTCAGTGTTCATTTGTGCTTAAAACCAAAAAGAAATATGAGCAGCTTTCCCTGACTTTAGTAATGTTTATTGAGAAACTGTGCTCTGCATCATAAACCTGATACTGAAAGTTGAATTTTCATAGATAAGAGTTATTCAAAAACCTCCCAAGATGAAACCAAGTAGAAAAATAATTAAAATTTCTATGAAAGTAGTGGTCATAAATATTTATATCAGAATTAATGGGAAGAGGGGTTTACTGATAATTTTGTACAAGATTTTACAATGCATCTTTTTAAAAATGATTTCTAGAAATATTTCTAACCTCTCATTTTGTTTTGCCTCTAGAATTTCAGTCATATACACCTGTAGGGACAACAGATATTATGATCACCTTGGAAAGCAAGAGTAAAGAAAATAAAAGTGCAGAGACTGCATGCTTGCTAGAAAGCTGTTTAGGTAAGCTGTTGTGCTGGTACTGAGCCAGAAGTCAGTATGTCCATCACAGCTGCTTGGCTTCTGTCCTACAAAACTCCCAGCTCAAGGAAATCAGAGTCATAGAATAGTTTGGGTCAGAAGGGACCTTAAAGACCACCTAGTTCCAGCTCCCCTTTCATGGACAGGGACACCTTCCACTAGATCAGGTTGCTCAGAGCTCTATCCAGCCTGATGTTGAACACCTCCAGCTGTGCGGACTCGACAGCCCTTTTAGGTGACCTGTTCCAGTGCCTCATCACCCTCCTAAGAAGAAGTGAATTCTTCTTGAAAATAAATAATTCCTCCCTGTTGTCTAATTTAAACCTTCCCTTCTTCAGCTTAAGGTCATTCCCTCTTGTCCTATCACTACATGCCCTTGTGAAAAGTCTCTCTCCAGCCTTCTTGTAAGCTCCCTTTAGGTACTGGAAAGTCTCCCTGGAGCCTTCTCTTCTCCAGGCTGAAAAACCCCAGCTCTCTCAGCCTGTCTTCATAGGAGAGGTGCTCCAGCCCTCTGATCAGCTTAGTGGCCCTCCTCAGGACTTGCTCCAACAGGTCAATGTCTTTCTTGAACTGGGGGCTGCAGAGCTGCATGCAGCGCTCCAGGTGGGGTCTCATGAGGGCAGAGTAGAGAGGGAGAATCACCTCCTTCGCCCTGCTGGGTGTGCCTCTTTTGCTGCAGCCCAGGATGTGTGGTTGGCCTTCTGGCCTGCAAGGGCACATTTCCAGGTCATGTTGAACTTCTTGTCCACCAGCACCCTTAAGTCCTTCTCCCCAGGGCTGCTCTCCATCCATTCTCCTCCCAGCTTGTGTCCATGTCACTGACAGATGTTAAACAGCACCAGCCCAGTATCAGCCCCTGAAGAACACTACTGGTCTCCACCTGGACCCTGAGTCTTTAGCCAGTTTGAGTGTGACCATCCATCTAATTCTTTATCCACTGAATGGTCTGTCTGTGAAGTCCATGTCTCTCTTGATTAGAGACAAGGACATGTTGCAGGACCGTGTCAAATGCCTTGCACAAGCCCAGGTAGATGACAGCAGTTGCTTTTTCCTCACAACTTACTTTACACCACTGCCATAACCGCTTTGTAGGAGGCCACCAAATTTGTCAGCCATGATTTGCTGTGGTGAAATCATGTTGACTGCCACTAATTACCTCGTTGTTTCCCGTGTGCCATGGTGCAGTTTCCAGGGGGATCTGCTCCATAATCTTGACAGGTACCAAGGCAAGAGTTACTGGCCTGTATTTCCCTGGGTCTTCCATATTTCTTTTTGAATCAGTGGGAATTTCACCAAATTGCCACAGCTTCTCAAATATGATGGATAGTGGCTTAGCTGCTTCATCCACCAGTTCCCTCAGGAGTGGGCCCGGCCTGGAGGAAAGGACAATACTGTGACAATGTAGTGGTTACATGGACAGCTTTTTCTTCGGGGTTTGAGCTGGAGTCAGGCTCTTCACAACCATCCAGAATAACCAGATACCTGGAAGAAGACGAACCATCTCCCGGCTCGGCTGGTGGAGAAGGGCGTTTGGGAGGGCGCAGCAGCTCGCTGGTCACTGCCAGGCTCCTGGGGAGCGCGGCGGGACGGATGAAGGGAAGGAAGGAGGGAGTGAAGGAGGCGGGTGTTGGGGCGGCAGTGGTGATGCCCGGGGCAGCAGCAGATGCCGGTGCTCCCCCTGGCCACGGTACTGGCCATGAGCGGCTCCCCAAGGCGCCGGAGGGGGAGAGCGGAGAGTCGCTCCAAGGTAGAGACCAGCGGGACTTGGCTCGGCGCCCCGGCCGGCGGGGTGTGTGGGGTGTGCGGGGTGTGCGGGTGCTGCTGGTGCTGTGGGGAGCAAGGAGGAAAGGAACATCTGAAGTGGTTCGTCACTGAACCACTTGGCAACGCAAAAACGTTTTGGGGAGCTTAATCGGTCCAAAACGTTTACTAACTCTGAGTGCTCCTGGTGCTGCAATAAGGGCTGCTGCAGGTGTCTCCAGTGCTGCATGAAGCCGAGAGCAAGGGGTCCTGATGGGAAGCTGAATCCCAGTTGCGATGGGGTTGTGTTACTGCAATTTAGAGGACGGTGGTGAAATTTGTCACAGCAGTAAATTCTTACCGGTTTATGGCAAGTGTAGTATAAGTATATATTTTAGGATATATAATATTGTAATGTTTTCCAAAAAGTACTCTTTCACGAGTTGGTGAAAGTAGTATTGTGAGTGAGCAAATATTGTGTGTAAATTCTGTGTGTAGATTTAAGTCCTCAGTGCTCAGTGAGGTACTGAAGGTGCCAATTTCTTGACTGATCTGATCTGTTCCCTTCCCTAGGACTAGGGCAGTGCATAAAACTGCAGAACCTGAGAGTGCCTCTTTCAGAGAGAACAGAATATTAGGATGGGATTTACCTAATATAATTGATATGTCAACAGTGATGATGATTGTAATAGATATCTAGGCTGTCTTTACCACCAGAGGTACACCTAGGACATGACTAATTTTAGTATGAATGCAAAAAAAGTGATTGTAGGAATCACTTTCTAGAAATTACTCTTTGTAGAGACCCAAAATTAAATTAGTTTACTCTTAAACAAATGTGATTTGATGAGCAATTTTGAATTTCAGAATTGCAGTTTATCTTCAGAATCCGTTTTAGGCCCTTCCTGACTTTCTGGATTTCAACAATACTTACTTGCACATTACTTTATTTCCATTGCAAAAATTCACCTTTCATGGACTTTAAACAAACATGGTGGCCTACTTTCTTTCATGTTTAAAAATTCATTAGATATTCCAGTACAAATCTACTTAATTGTCCTCCTTAGTTTTGAACAGATGTATTTCAAGTTAGTTAACATTTAGCTTTTATGTCCTTTTCTTTCTTGTTAGATCCATATTAGAAGGACATTCAGACATATTCTGCAATATAACAAGAAAGAGAAAATACAGACATTCAAAAGTTACTTTAAAGTATTATGTGGATATTTATTTTAATTAGATATCTGATTCATCTTCATTTTGAAGAGTATATTTATCCATTTTACATTGAAGTATCAATAATTGCAAAAGTTTTATTTCAGTGAATGCATTCTCTCATTTATGCTAATGCAGGTTATTTTACGAACAATCTGAAATAAAGCAAGGGAGGTCACCTTCAAGGCTTGATGCCTTTATTAAGTCACTGGAAAAAGACTGCTATAAATGTGAGACTGATAATTTGTTGAAGGTATTAAGAAACACATTTTTAAGTCCTAAGCAAACCTCTACTTGTGGCAGCATGTAAAAAAAAATATTATCCATCCAGGTGAGAGTGGGAAATCACTTTGGAAGAGGAGGAATGTATTTTTTAGAATGTCAGTTTATCTCACGCTAAACTACTAAAGCTATAACTACCAGGAAGAAAAACTGATTGTAAACAGAAGGATGCGTAAGATGGGAATGGGCCAATAATAGAAGTTTTTGAACCAGATATAATAAGCAAGTGTTTTAAGTTTTATTTCTCTACTTTAACCTTATATCTCCATATTCTTTCAGGGAGTGATTTCTGATCCAGAAGTCTTGAAAACGTTGAGAGAATGTGAAGAACTTGAGTCAACACTGAAAATATATGAGTGTCACATGGCAGAAATTCAGGGTAATTTCAAAGTTTTAACAGCTGAGAGTGACAAAACTGTCAATATTTATGAACAGGTAATTTTATTTATATTTGTATGATTAATAGAAATAACAAGGTGATGTGCAAGAAAAATATTTTTGGCTTTGTATGAAAAAAGAAAGAATGCAAAGTATTTGCTTAAAAAATAGAAAAAAAAAGTTATGGAAATTCTGTTATGTGAATCTGTCAGTTCAATGCAAGTTTGTAAGTGCTGTCTGGAGTTAAAAATGCTTTCCTGAATCAAAGAATGTGTGCACAAATGATTACTACATCTTTGATATTACACATTTTCTGGGATGCTCTACATTACCAGCCGTAGGCCACGGTAATATATTGATTATCAATTCCATGTTTCTGTTATGCTGCTTTTCTACAAAACAGGCACAGGAGGAGATTTCCCAGCTTCATCAGGAAGTTGTAAAATATCCCAGGACCCCTAAAAGCACTGTGACAGCTCAAGCTGTATTAAGACATGTGCAGATAGAAAGGGGTACAGCACTGTCAGATTTCTGAAGGATGCCTACAGAACGTGATAGCCTCAGGGAGCAGTTACAGGTTTGATTCTGTTCCATCCCATCTCAGCCCCACCCCACAGGTTATTTAAACATGAAAACTACTTAGCAGTGTAATTAAAGTTGATAAGGATTTCTGTTCTGGTTCTGAGAATTAATTGCTTTACAAGTCTGTGGTGAGTTGAGACTTGTTCTATATGTGATTTTGTTGTTTCTGTTATTTGATACAGATTTCGCAAGAAACTGCATTTAATGAAAAGGCTCATTTGGAACAGAGAATTGAAGAGCTTGAAACTACTATTCATAATGTAAGGAAAAACAATTATTTATGGAATTGTAAATATAATACAGGTGATGTTCATGGTTGATCCTGCAGGACCAACCTGGCTGCTATCAGGAAACAACAGGCTGAGAGCAGTGGATATTATTGACTAAGACTATTTCCCCTCTACTCTGCTCTGGTAAGACACCACCTGGAGGACTGTGTCCATCTTTGGCGTCTCCAGCATAATAAGGACATGGACCTGTTGGAGTAAGTCCAGAGGAGGCCGTGAAGATGATCAGAGCAGGCTGGAGCACCTCTCCTACGAAGACAGGCTGAGAGAGTTGGGGTTGTTCAGCCTGGAGAAGGGAAGACTTGGAGGACATGTTTTAGCACCTTCCAGTACTTGAAGGGGACCAACAAGAGAGCTGGGGAGGGACTTCTCACAGGAACATGTA
The DNA here is from genome assembly GCA_013397725.1 of Rhagologus leucostigma. NCBI lineage: Eukaryota > Metazoa > Chordata > Aves > Passeriformes > Rhagologus > Rhagologus leucostigma. The sequence goes on along the minus strand of VZTD01000832.1, from coordinate 1,157,625 downwards.
GTGACAGGACAAGGGAGAATGGTTTTAAACTGGAAGACGACAGGTTTAAAATAGGTACAAGTTAGAAATTCTTCACTGTGAGGGTGGTGGAACAGATTGCCCAGAGAAGTTGTGGATGTCCCATCCCTGGAAGTGTTCAAGACCAGTCTGGATGGAGCACTCAGCAACCTGGTGTAATGAAAGGTGTCCCTGCCCATTGCAGGGGGTGTGGAACAAGATGGTCTTTAAAGTCCCTTCCGACTGGAACCATTCTGTGATTCTGTGATTTTAAGACTGTACCAAGCTTTCAACACTGTTACCCACAGTGTTCTTATATCCAGGTTAGGATAGGCTTCTTCCACCTGGAGTAGGAGTGGCTTAAGAGGGACATAAGTCCTGCCTGCCAGTACTCATCAAGAAATCATAAACAGGCTTCTTACTGCAGTGCTTGGTGGAAAGATGAGCAACGATGGGCATGCATCGAAACCAGAAGGGTTCAGGCTGAATACAAGGAAATACTTGCTTCTCATGAAGGCAGTTGAGCAGTCCCCAGCCTTGGAGATTTTCAAGGCTGGACTGGACAAAGCCCTGAGCAGCCTGACCTCAGAGCTGGCCCTGCTTTGGGCAGGGGTTTAGGCTAGAGACCTGGAGTCCATTCAAATGTGAATTATCTTATGATTGTGTATTACTAAGACCTAGTGCTTCAAAGCTGAATGTAATTGCACTGTTCTGGCAAGTTGTATTTAATATGGTTTAAGTACTTGTGTGTGCAATTGTTTGCTAACATATGGCACTAAAATAGAAAATGAAAACATTAATAAAATGAATATAAATCTTAAATTTACTTACAGTCTTGGTAGAACTTGATTTTTAAATAAATTAGCATTGATTTCTGTAGTATATCTTTCTTCTAGATCTTGTGGTTACAAATTCTGGTTTATCTTCTTTTTCCTCCTCAGCCTTCTAAAATCCTATCAAGCTTATAAATATAATACCACAGCTTATAATATTAAACTGAGTGGATCTGATATGAAGAATACACTGTAGGCTGAAATAGCTCTGAGTAGTAAATTAACTTTAATCACACGCCTACATATGACATGTTGTGAGTATTGGGAGCCCTGTTTTAGGTACGTCATCTTACTTCTTCAGTTCTTTTGATACCCTTTGAGGGCGATACATCAACATGAAATTTATAGCACTAGTATTGAAAAAGGTCCTGTATACCAGAGGCTTACTGACTTGCTCTTTAGAGGCCTGACCTTTGATTATACTAACACAGAAATTAGTACTGAAAGATTTGGTAAATGAGGAGAGGGATGAGGTGAGAGTTTTTGTATTTTAGAAGAGGTGTTTCAAATAATTTAGAAAGGAGAGTCCTTCGAATGTTAAGTGTAAGCATTTTAATAAAAAGATAGAGGTTTCTTTAAACTGAAGATTTCAAACCAGCTTTGCTGGAGTCTGTGCAAGAGGCTTTGGATCTGTTCTTTGTTCTAGCTACAGACCTTAAGGTCTCATGGTGGTAACTTGGTTACACAATGCTTTATGCAAGTGTTTTATAGTGATTTCTCTACCCGCTTATTGGCATAGGTGTGTGACTTAACAGAGGCCTAAAGCCATTATTGGTCATGTTGTGTCCCAAACTGTGATTTCTCCCTTCATACACTCATAATAATGTTTTCTTTTATGTTATTTTGCACTGAAAACTTTTAATGTTGATCAATGACAAACATTTTTTCCCTTCAGCATAATTACCAACTGAAAATTTACGTGAATAAATGAAAATATTCCCAGAGATCTGAAAGATGGGAAATTGATTTACCTTCAAAAGAAGTGAAAGGCACATTTCAGCTCTTTGCCAGCTATCTTCAGTAAACTGAGTCAGGCCTTGAGTAAATTAGATGCTTGGACATTTCTTCTTCAGCAAAGAGTTGTGCTAAAAACAGTGTAAAAATGGAAATAATATAAATTCTATAAATCAGCTCTTTTTTTTCCTCAGCTGTTAATGTTTGATTATATTTATAGTTAGATAGTGAACAGTTAGAACAGATGTGCAAAGTGGCACTAATGAAAAACACCACTGATTCTCTGGAAACTGAGATAAAAAGATTGACGAGAAAAGTAGTGGATTCTGAAACTGAGCTGAGTTGACAGGAAGCTGAATATGTTTCTCTTAGTTAAGTAAAAGTGTGTAATTGCATTAATTTGACTAGTAACATCAGCCGATATTCACTGGTTTACGTAACTGTTATATAGCTCAAAGGGAAAGGAATTTACGAAAGCTGCTTATGAGCCATCCTCCTTTTTGGAATGAAATTGCTTTCCTCATTGCTTATTTATATGTAAATGTTCTTGTCTTGTTGATATGATGACATGGTGGAAACCATCTTCAGTGAAAAAGTAAAATTCACTTAATTTAGAGTTAGGAGCTTTCTGTTAGAAACTACAGGAATTGATGGGTTTTGGTAAATTGCATATGAACAATTTTCATTCTTTAAATTTTTTTTTAAATAAAAACAGGCAAAAGTCTAAACTAGTCAGTGTCGCGTTGTTAGTTTTAAAGATCCATTTCTCAGTCTTGGAGCCTTTTCATAAGAGGAAATAAAACTGAGTAGGGCTTGTGGTCTGCTGCTCAGCTGGAGTTCCTAACCACGTTCAGAAGCATAGCTAGGACTAAACTCAATCAAAGCCTTTAGGGAATAAAACATAGGTCAGCAAGTGCTGCTTTATAATAAATTGTCAGATTAATGAATACTGTTGAACTGTTGAAAAGTAGTTGCTGCTACTGAAAGTCCTTTTTCTTTACACCTCCAAACCAGACTTCTAATTCTTTTCAGTTTCTTGAACAGTGTTTATCATAAATATTACTACATTTGGACAGATAATTTGATTTTAACTTGAAACAGGTCAGGCATTCCAGTGGATGTCACAGTGGATGATTTTTATTGCAACTGTTTTTGTGACTTTTTTATAATCAGCTGTTGCAAAGAATTCTTCTTACTTTTCTGTAATACTCTACAGGATTATGCAGAATTTAATATACTTAGCCTAAAGTTAGCATTAATAAAATATCCCAAATAGTCTAAAATAGACAGAAGAATCTCAATTTTTCCTATCTTTTGCAATTTTAGTGACCTTTCCAAAAGAAAAAAAAATTAATATACCAGTGTCTGAATTCTCTTGTTTAATGCTTCTGCTTTTCCAGTTTATTGAATGAAAAGACAGAACTGAGTCTTTTAGAGACTCAGTAAAGCCTTGTGAAGAAAAAACTTGAAATGCAACTTAGCCAAGAGAAAATTATGCTTTTAGATGAAAAAACTGGTGAGCGACAGATTTTTATAATAAAATTCAATAGGCTAATTTTCATATTCTGCAGTCATCGTCTTTTTTTTTTCATGGCTGGAAGAAAAGGTGTTGAATGCAAATAAATATACTTCTGAAAGCTTTAACATTTCAAGTGCAAAACTCTTGTTTTCTTTCCTTATTGAAAGGTTTTTGCATTTTAAAATTATGTGACAGAGCTCTGGCAAGTGTAAGTTTCAGTGACAACACATGCTGTCAGCTGAACAGCGTGCGCTGGTACCAGTGTGCAGTGTCTGAGCTTATCGGTTATATTTGTGATTCACTGAGGCAGGGGTAGCACCTCTCAGCACTGTAAAGTACTGATGGTGGAAATGAGGAAAACATGCTTTGTAGTATATATCCTGTACTGTATGTTGCACCTGTTTTGTATTACGGGAGTAAAGGAGATGAATAGAAGGATTGTTATTCCCGTAGTGCCAAGGAATATGTTCTTCCAAAACTGCAGCTGTAGAACGGTGATAGTTTCCCTCATGCAGAGCAGGGTACCGCTTGCCTTCTTTACAGCAAGGGCACATTGGTGGCTCACGTTCAACATGGTGCCCATAAGGACCCCCAGCTTTCCTGCCAAGCTGCTCTCCGGCTGGGCGGCTCCCGATGTGTGCTGGTGCCGGGGGTTGTTCCTCCCTAGGGTCAGGAATTCTCTTTACTGAACTTCATGAGGTTGTTCCCAGCCCATTTCTGCAGCTGGTGAAGGTCCCTCTGGATGGCAGCATGACCCTCTGGTGTATCAGCCACTCCTCCCAGTTTATTACCTCCTCAGTAACAGCAGGAAAACAGTCTCTTATTTCATCTGTAATTCCATGCTGCAGTCTACATGTTGCTTCTGTCTATAGGAATTCTGTTTAAACTTTTGTTATAATACCAGAGAAAGTTTTTTTTAATGATCTAAGTATTTGATCTTAAAAAACAGATTTGTTCTGAGCCATGTAATTTAAGGCCCTGATCTAAAGAAGAATCCAGTTCTATAAGTATAATTTATAGATTATTATTATATTTTGAAAAGGTGCATGCTTCAGTGTTTTCTTGAAGGGGAACTTTTGCCTTGTTCTTTTATGCTTTAGAAGCGTATTAAATTTTTTTTTAATTTTAATTGGGTTGAATTAATAAAAAGTGAGACCCTTCTGATTACATCCAGCTAATTTTTCAAGACAAAGTCTTGTACGACAAGAAGAGATCTGTGCTTTGAAAGAAACAATTGCACAATCTAATAAGAAGTCATCTTTGCAAGACTGTGTAGAAGGAGGAGACAGGATTGCTACTTTTGAGAAAAGCCTGGCAGTTAAAGTATGTTCTAATATTTAAAGAGTCACAAAAGTTAAGTAGGGGGATCTGTTGGGCCATCACACCTATCTTATATTGGTATCTACAAAAGTGCTGTGTGCTGGTCTAGTTCTGCTCCAGTTTAAGGGCTGCAATAAAACTCGTGTTGACTCCAGCAGTAGTAGGTTTGAACTGTGCTGATCATCTCAGTTTAGGTATTTTGTATCAGTTATACTTACCGAGAGAGGAGACTTTACGTACTCTCCTGAAGTGGAGAAAATCAGCCAAAAAAAATTTTTGTTTGTCATAAAAGTTAGCCTCAATTCTTCCTTGGGGTCCTGTGATGGTAAAGATGTAGGATGCTAAATACTATTGCCTTGCTTCTCATTGAAGAAACATCTGAAGTACATTCTTCTCATCTTAAGGTTTACAGCACACTGTGATTTCAATCTATATAATGAAGCTGCTCAGTTGTTAGATATGAAACTGGATTTTTCACTTCAACTTAAGTGACATGGATGTTGATTTAGGATAAACTAAACAAGGTATTTTTAAACTGTTGTGGTTTAATGCAAGAATTTGCAGTGATTTTTAATAAAATGTTAAAGAAAAATTATTGCAGCACATCTTGCCATAAGCACTGACTTTGCATTTTTCAAACAGTAAATTGTAAAACTGTGTTTTAGAGAAGGGATGGCTGTCTCTCACCTCTCTTGTGTCTCCAGTAAAAGACATTTTCTAAGCCTATGCTTCTCTAAGTATCTGTGTCCAAAGACAAGGGAGGAAAAGTGGCATATTTTGTGATGGAATTCTTTTTTGTCAATTAAAAACTACCAGACTAGTAGTTTATTCATTGTAGAAGAGCTGTGCTAACTTACCTAATAGGCAGAAGACATCATTTAGGTTTGTGACTTTGAGCCAAATGCTATATTTGGATAAACAAAGGATTAAAAAATTTAATTAAAATTATTATATTCTGCAAGAAGATAACATTTGTTCCTTTATTTGCCAAATTAAAAAAAAGAAAAGAACTTTCAGCTCTGAACAGTATATGATGAAACTTGGAAAATCACAATCCATTTTGCATTAAACAGGTAATTTATTCAGCTAGCTGTATGAAACGGAATATAATATTCTTTCATTTTTTTCACATTTATACTCAGCAGTGCTGAGAGATTTATTTTAATTTTGCATTTCTTTTTGAGGAGAAAATTATTTCAGATTTCAAGATCCTGATTTCAGAGTTGGAGCATTCCACAAAGTAAGGATGAAAATTCAAGATCATTATAAAATTTTGATTAATTTATAGCTTTAAATTAAAAATGGAATCATGGGATGTGCTAATGTGTTGCAGCTTTGTTTCATGACTTGAAAAACACTGGAAAAGCCAGAATTTATATTTGGTTGGGCAGTATTGTCATACCTGAATAATTTTTTATTTGCTGCTTAGAAAATCTGCTGGAGAAGTCTCCATCTGTGAGAAGGGTGTCACAGATACCTACCTCATGGTAGTTCACATCAACAGCTGCAAGAAACCAACAAAGAACTCAGACTAACGGGAACAGAAAATCATTAGCTCAGGAGAACAACAGATTACAAGAGCACCTTTCTAAAATCAAGCAAGAAATTCGGGTATATTTGTAGAGGGAACTCTTGACTAGAAAGAAAAAATGGTGTCTTTTTCAAATAGCACCGAGAATTGGTGGGTCCTCATCTGAAATAAATCCATGACTAGTTTTTAAGTTCATGCTTCAAACTCAGTTTCCCCTTATTGCTCAGCTCACTTGTATAAAGAGGACCAGCTATTCTTATGCAATGGTTTGGAGATTTGTCTTGAGGAACAGCTAATTAGAGGGTTTTTTCCCTGATCTTGAAGTAAAAACAAAGAGGTAGCTATAATTATCACTTGCATGGAAAAGTACCATGAAGGAAGCAGCAAGTATTTCTTGTAGTGTGCTGTGACAGGCCTAGAGTACTTAAAAGTTTATGACTTTGACTTGCTAATAATTCAATGCAGTACATGTTTTAACGAGGTTCTAAACTTTATTAAAAGTATTGTATTTATGTTTCTTCAAGAGCAGCTTTTGGATAAAAGCTACTTGAAATAGTGGGTTATGATACAGCCTTACATTATCTACTGTGTTATTTATCTCTGTGCAGTTCCTAGTGAAAGTAGCTAAAATATTTCAAGTGTCATCTCATGCACACACAATACTCCTGCACTGATATGTCTTCCAAGCTGTTAGAAATTTAGCTTAATACCTGTAGGAGTTCATCACTGTAGTGTTCTGGATTTTCTTCTTTTTATTCAGCTTCTTGCTTTCATTCAGGTTTTCTGGTATTTGATCTGTGCACTTAACTCTACTGCTCACTTGACTTTATCTTCCTCTAGAAGTGCTACTCAGTTTTAAAGGAACAAATTAACTGCACCTGATGTCAGGTATATAAAAGTTTTAAGTCATTAAGGCTCCCTTTTAAGTGAAGAAAAGTCCTCCGGGAGATTCATCACATCCCAGTTTTTAAAGTGATTAATTTTACTTCTCTCCCTTTATTATAGAGGTAGTATAGCTAATGGCTTTAGATCAGGTGTTTAATTCTTAGGTAAGACCAAAATATAGGTAAGACCACTTGCATTCTAAATAACTTTTCTCCCAAACATACTAATTGTTTCTCTTAAGTGCCCTCCCGGAAGAGGTGAGGTTGGTAGTGGCTTTGACTGCCAAAGGTTCACCCGGGAATCACTTCTTCACCTTCTCTTGGAATCATGGTTGATAAGGATGATGTCAGCTGGTACCAAACACAGCCTCCTGTTGCTCCCAGCTACTTTTGGGAGCTTCACCATTTTCTTTGCAATACCTTGATGCTTGTAGAAGCAGTTGGAAACAAAAAATCTCAGTCTCACAGCATGAAGTACTTTTTAGTAGGATTGCCTCTAGAATATGTATTGGTTCCTCTAAGCTCTTCCATTAATTGGGGTGATACTCCAATTATTTAAAGTACTGTAATTTCTTTTCTTGGGTTTACTGGTAAAAGTTTACAAATTTCCAGAACACCTTTCTCAGCAACTCACAGCCCTTTTGCAGTAGGAATAGAGGTTTCTCCATAGAGCCTTCCCCACACCACCACACCTTCCCCCAGTTCTTGCAGCTGAGTTCTCCTACTAATTTTGCACAGAATTTTCTGAACTGCGCAGTTCAAGATAGCCTTTCTGCAGTTTTTTTTCCTTCTTCTGTTCTCTTTCTCAAGCAATAGTTGTCAGAAATTGTGTGTCTGTTCTTCTAATACTTGTGGCTTTATTTCTCCTGATTGTGAGTTAAAGACTTAATTAATTAGGATATAAGCAATTCATTAATAATTAAATTACTTAATTTTTTATCTGTCTTCTGCTTTTTAAAATGTAGGCTTTTAAGAAACTGTAATGTAAAAAAGATGGAACTGACTGAGCTCTGCTAGTTAAATGGGACACGCTGTTTTGTTACGACAATCTAGCTGCTAAATAAAGCATCTGTATTTTTCTTATCTGCTACATTCCTGTATGGATGTTTTTCTTCTTTCTAAGAAGATTTAGCATTATTTATAAGTAAAAAAAAAATTTTTCATGGATGAAAAATTTAGTTTATAGAAATACACATAATTTGCACTTTACATAGCCTTTTTAAAACTAGTTAATAAAGCCATAGACCTTAGATACACACTAATTCTTTTTTTTAAGGTAAAAGCAGTATACTTAAACCTTATGGAAAAAACCTTTCTTCATAGGTGCTATATAAAAAACCAGCTAAGTACCAAACTGAGCTTGATGATATGAAGTTGAAAGCCCAGGATTCCAAAAGGATATTTTCAGGCTGAAGGATGTGCTGAAGCCTAAAGCGAGTATACAAATTAAAACTGTTGAGTTTTAACTAAAAATGGAATTTTAATGGTATCTCCATGGAAGAATTTGCTTCCTAGCCAGAACTTGTTTGCATTCTATTAATTTGGTTTTAGTAGTTTGAACACATTTCATAGCTGTTTCTGCAGTACAAAATTAATGTTGTATATTTCATTGTGGTTATATATATATACACACACATGTGTTTATTAAGCTTAAAGAACCAGACAGGGAATAATACAGAGACTTGGAACTCTTTTGTCTTTATTATTTTACGGGGTTAAAGTGAAAAAAAGTATTACTGCATTATATTGCTATACTTTGTATGTCTAATGTATCCTAGCAATTCTGAACAGATGTCTTTTGCTCATTAGAATGTAGTCATCTTGAACAAAATTCTGGTTCTTGAGAAGTCTCTCAATGTTTTGGCTAAATGGCAAAATTTTCGGTGGAAAGAGAATATCCAATACCATATCTGTAGATCTATAAATATCCCTATTTTGTGGAGCTTACTGTAAATTATTAAATAAACAAGCTTTATATGTTAGGAGAGAGAACTATGAGCTCTTGGGGAATTACCACAAAACCTGTGAACAAGGAGAAAGTTGAGAAGCAAAATGCCATGAAGCAGAAACAGGCTTTTCCTGTTAGACTGCCACTGATCAGTGCGGAGTCTGAGAGCCACAGTTGGAAAGGGAAAATGGAGTCCCTTGAAATACAGATGGAGCAAGTGAGTTGAAATCGTTCTTTCCATAGTTCACCCTTGAAATGGTCTGGTAGTATTTTAAAATTATGTTTAATGCCACTTCTATTTTAGGGAGATTTTCCACCATGAACTGTATGATTTTGACTTTATATAATAATATGATTAAAATTCAACTAGTCACACTTGCGAAAAAAAAAAAAATAATAGCAAATTTCAAGGAAAACAAAAAAATTAAATGCTCTCATATTTTGGATGAGTGAAGGCATGAAGTCACACACAACTCCACAGCATACCTGAAACATATCGAGTGCTTTGTCACCTGTCATGTTTGTGTCCCTGCTCTTCTTGCTTTGAGCTTCTCAACCTTCTTTCCACTTCTTTAGATGTCCAAAAGAGCCTCTTCCTACTTGAAAATCTGAAGAACTTAAAGGAAAATTCACAGCTTGGCTTTGGAAATGCGTTGTGGGCATATAAACGTAGTTTGGGGCTTCTCCAGTTTTTGTTACAGATCATCTCTGCTTCCTGAATATCACATAAGCTGCTGAGGGCTACTCAAGAACATGAGATACTCTAGAGGAACCAAACTGTTGCTGTTCAGAAAGTGGATGAGAACACAGCAATAACCAAACAGCACATGAGGATGGTGTGGCAGATTTTGACATTCCTTTAAGATATAATAAAACTGGTACATGGTTCTAGTTTGTCCAACAAGCCTGAAACCAGCAGATATTTCATCCTTCTAATTCTTTCTCACACGCCTGCTGTTAAGTATAGGAATAAACAGGTCTCTTCATGAACACTATGTCAACATATTGGGTCTGAATTCCAAATGTCATATTCCAGTTCATACAGTTACATGCAAGGCATATATCTAAAACACGAACGTTTATATTCAAAAATCTTAATGTGCTCAGCAGTACTCTGTATTCCTTGTGCTTTTTTTCAGGTGAGACGGAGCTAGAATTAATGTGATGTGCTCCCATACAATAATCTCTTTGGATGTCATTTCTAGTAAATCCTTCAAGCAAATCACAGTGCCTCACCTCTCACTTTGCTCTGTTAACCTCCCACACTCATTCTGCCACCCACTGAAACTTAAGGAGTTGAAGGTGACTGACAAGGAATGTAAGTATCACTGGGCAAAATACAGGCATTTTTCAAAAAGGAAAAACCTAGGTTATGTTAATTTTAAATGTACAAAATTCTTAATGCTTTTAGTCACACCTGCTGCTGCTGCCTTGTGGACTCCTCTTTAATGCGACTCTCTCATCTCTTAGTCATACCTGAATTTACAGGTGACAGCAGTATAAATATGACTGACAGAATCTCAGCATTCACAGATCATCTACATACAAAACCAAATTTTATTGCTAAAATAAGAGGAACTCATCTGAAAATAAAATGCGGTCCATGGCAGAATTTTCAACCTTCTTAATTCTGCAGAAGGAGTTGTATTCTAGGAAGAGAGTTTAAAATGTCAGTAGCTAATTTTGCTGTCAGAAGCAAGAACTTCTCTAGTTTTTATATACAGGAGTTATTTAAAGAAATAACTTTAAAGTTTATTGTAGAATAAATTACTGCAGCTATAACTTTGAAGTTTATTGTAGAATAAATTACTGCGGCCTCTTAAAATTTGCCACAGTTACATAGAAATATTTTGTGGGATTTTGGAAGCTGTTCTAATTCTTTTTTTTTTAGTAGAGTTTGATATTGCTTTACTACAGTATTTAACAACAGAAGCAGCATACAAGTCTCCTATTTCTGCGTTAAGCAACTCTCTTGTGAAAATGGGTGGAGAGCCTCAAAACATACACTGGGAGAGAGTCTCTTTACTTGCAAATGTCACATCTACACAAGAACTTTGCATGAAGCTAGATGCAATCAAAGAACAATTAAATTAGCATTTCATTTCTGCAGCAGAGAAGGTAGAAAGGGTATGTGAAATATATTAGAAAAATAAGTTTATGTTAATGTTATGCTTAAGGGATCCAAATATACTTTAGGATCATGAATGATCACTTTTTCAATTTTTTAAATGTTTAATTTGGCATTTCTCAGGGGCTTACTCCTCAAAGGGCATGTGTTGTCCTCTCTTTGAAAAGGACACTGCTTCACTCCTTTGCAGGGCTTTACTATGAATACTCAAAAGTCAGTGCTTAAAATGACTGTTGTCTTCATGAAAGATATCTTGGATTTTACAGCTAGTTTCTAGGTAAGCAGAATAGCTGGAGCTGTTTATTAGCAATGAAACTTGACAGGGACTTTAAAATGATTGTTTTAGGAAGTATCAGTATCTTTATTCTTTTCTCAATTTCCCTTATAAGTCAGGTTTTGTTGACCTTGATTTTTACAAAAACGACAAAATTAATGTGTGATACACAAATTTTTAAAACTCAGCTTGGATAAACTTTGAAAAGTTGTTCATACACACTCAGATTATTCCGGTATTTTCAGTATGACTCTGTCACTGACCTGTCCATCCTCTGCTCCAACTGAGATAATTTCTTGTTCTTTACAGGCTTCCAGCAGTCTCTTTCAACCTTTATGGCTTTTGCAAGCACAGTGGGTAAAGCTGCTGTTTGCCAGTTGGTTATCCGTTCCAGCCAAATGTATGTGATGTCTTTTGTATCCTTGTGAAATCCTCTATGATTCTTTTGATAGGGAAGAGTTCCAGCATATGACATTTATCTGAAACTTTTATGAGATCTAATATGGCTAAGCCTCCCTGGATGCTTCTGTGAAGGGCATTGCTGGGACTGTGGAGAACAGCAACAGTTTCAGGAAAGAAAACTGCAGAAATGCAGTTGGAGAGTCGGAGAAAAGTCAGAAGTTGGGAAATTTTCAATAATTTTTCAACCACTAGTTGAAAAATATCTTTTCAACCACTAGTCTTTCATCAGCCATGTATAACCTTCAGATAAGGCTCTTACTTTACACAGTATTCCAGTGCAGAATCTGCATTACTAGATTGCAGCATATTTATATTCAGAAGTGGAAGCTAAACCTGATTCTGAATAATATTGTTCTTTCAATGTTTCTAATACTGTTTATTTTCCTCTATCTTCTTCTGTCTACAGTTTTCAATATTCTTTTGTTCTGAAATACAAATGTAGAATATCAAAACTATTTCTCTGCAAAGGAACTAGATTTTTGAGTGACAGTTCGTAGAAAATGGGATCTTTCAGAATGAAGAAACCTTCCAGTTACGTTTGGCAAAAGAAAAAAAATTGACTTTTGTTTTGATAAATGATAAATGCTTTTTTCTTGCTTTTTTTCCTTGTTTTTTTTTAATTTTTTTTCCCCTTTGTTGGCCTATGATCTGAGTTCTTCCAGTGTCTTCCTCCTTTGAACACACAAATGGTTATCTTCTGAAATTTCAGAGGAATGTACTGGAGAGGTGGAGTGTTTGTTAACATGTCTCAGTTCATAGATTTCCCATGACCTTCGGCTCAGCATTATTGTGCTTGATGTAAACTAGGCTTGAATAAAAGACAGATAAAAGTGTTGCAGCACCCCAAACAGACTCAGTTAGACAGACTATAATGCATACATGAAAAGATGAAGGGAAAATAGCATCCAGCTTACTTATACTAAGATTAAAACAGGCAGTTTTCTTTGTCTCTGTAGCTGACCCAATACTGATTTTCCTGTTTCTCAGTCTCTGGAATTATGGGTTTTTATGTGCCTGTGTAGCTATGTCTCAGGTATGTCCATCGTTCCCTTTGCAGTGGAATATACTAGGTTTTATGGGTATTCTTTTTAGGTTCCTCCAAGATATATAGATATTTAATCTCTTTGTTTGGATTTTATTCATTTTCCCTTTCCACCCAGTTTTTCTCTATGCTCCTGTAAGTAAAATAAGTGTAATCTCACTCTGCTGGTGATGCTGGTACCAGTTTTTAGTACCACATGTTTTTCCTGCATGCAAACAGTTAAACAGCAGTTTCTTGCCTCAACAAATGTGAAACTTCCTTCCTCTTCTTTAATGATTCTGTCTGCAGAATCTGTTGATACATATATTTCATAGCATTTTGTCATTTGTATCAAGTACGTTTATATTAAGATATATATGTTGGATGATTTTACAAATCTGACAGAGGATTTTGACTGGGAAATTATAAAACTAATCACCCATCTTGGAGTGAAAGCAAATTTTATCATTGATCCCAGACTTCGTTTTCTATTTTTATCTTTTTTTTTAAAGGTTACCCCAATAGAATGCCAGTAAGCTTAGTAGACATACATCTGAAACTTTAAAATCTTTGTTTATCTGCAGAGCAAGTGTGAGTCATACTATTCTGAACCAGAGATGCTGACAAAACAGCTGGGAAATGAAAGAGCATCTATGAAAAACCTGGAATCTTTGCTTGTGTCCAATTGTGAGAAAGAATTTTGGTCACAGAGAGCAAAGCAAGAGAAAGACTCTGAAATTCAGTTTCTCAAGGAACAGCTTGCTTTAGTAGAAAATAATCTGTGAGTAAATGACCAGGAGAGTATTGCAGTTTTTCTCATTCTTTCCAAGTGTATTTAAACAGAGGTGGTTTTATATCTAGCTGCATTTTCAAATGGCCAATGTAGCTTGACTGCCATAATAGCAGAAGATACCAAAAACCTGCTTCTGATTCCTCAGCTATACCCTAACAGACTTTTCTGCACAGTGTTATATTTTGCTCCAAAAAAATATTCTTAATCTCAATTGCATGGTATAGCTTTCCTTTTGATTTTGAATAACTGCATGTGGCCACATGCTTGGAGAATTACAGTTCCTATCTAATTAATGTGTATGGACTTCACAGTGCTGTGCAGAATCAAGATTTTACTCACCTCAGAAACAGAGCAGCTCAGAGTCAGAACTGGATATCACCAAAACACAGCTGGGGACTGAGCTCTTTGATAGGCAAGTATATGTTTTTGTATTGTGCTTCCTGCAGCTAATTGGGGTGAAATGCAATGTAGTGCTGAGACTTAGACTAATTAGTCAGATAAACAACAAAGTTTGGCTTTACACTGCTGTACATCTCCTGTGTTTTCAGAGACTGTTCACATCACTAAATTTAGTCTGCTCAGCTGTTACACATGCTGTCTAAATTCTGTAGGTTGCCTGTATAGCCAACAGAATGAGACAGTGAGACAAAGTAGCCTCTGGAATAGCCTGGTTTAGGATGAGATGGGTCACTTTCCTGAAGATGCTTATCTCTCTTCACTCATTTGTACTGATGCCTGTCTTGATCTATAGTGAAAATCCAGGTGACTAGCCATTTATGCAAGTGCTTTAGAGCTTACTAGTGCTCTGCACTCTCTGGAATGATTTTCACCTGTACCAACCCCCATTCTCCCAGGTACTACTTGAAGAGCTATGGATGGTTCCCAAATGGCAGTATAACAAGTTTTGGTGTTTTTTTTTTTTTTAATTTTGCAAGAAGAGAGTTTAACAACATGTAGGAACTATTTCATATGATTTGGCCACAGCACCGGAGAATGGTCCCTGTCTTGCTTCATGAATTAATTTATCTACATAGTCAAGGTGTCTTATATAGTTTTCTTGTCTTTGAAACAACAATACTTCTCTATTTCATGGATGTATTGAGGATAAATATGTCAGTTTCAGGAATTATTTTGGATATGTAAAAGAGCGAGCTAAAAGAAGCGGAGTGATATGATTATAACACAGGTCTGAGAATGAGGTGTGTCTCGTTCAACCAGTGAATTGTTGATATTCTGTTCTCTCATAAGTAAGGACAAGGGGTCTGGAGAGGGCATCTCTGCTTTCATGGAAAGAAATTAAAGCTCCAAACCAGCTTCTTAGAGCCTATCTGGTTTTTTGGCACTGGCAAGTGAAAACCAGAAAATTGGCTGTATAAGAAAAATATTATCATTTAAGTCAGTATCGTGTTAGTGCATAATGGAAGCAACAGCTGTGAGTAGTGACTGGTTTGTTTTGTTGTTAGTTTAAATGAGTGGGTATATGATATGCTTGTTATAACACAGACTGGACTAGTCGTACTGATTTACTGCCTTCCTGCAGAATGAAATAATGCCTGAAATTAGGAGGTGGAAGTGCCAACACTGTCAGACCTTGAACAGGCACCAAAACAGTGATACCAGGAGGCTTGATCCGTCTGTCTGGCTTTTTCTTTACCAGCCAGGAAAAGCACCTCCCCATCCCTCTGACTGCAGAAACAGTTTGGACTCCTGTGGAAACAACACAGACTAGATTCTTGTAACGTAGAAAACTTACAGACTGAAACCAGGATCCCAGAGGAGTACGTACCTTCAAAACTTTCCAATGTATTATCCAATTCCACATACTTCCTTCCCATACAGCCAGATGCAGGAGTTATGGATTGATCCAATATCCAGGCCCCATCTCTTGCAGTCAAAATGACCAGACTTCCATTTTGCAACTTTCCCATTGGGGATTCCAGCATCTCTTAAATATCCATCAGTTTCAGGGCACTTCAGTAGACTCTAGTCCACTGGCCTTGCCAACTCAAACAGCACAGGGATACCACATGCAGCACTGTTCTTACTTTTGAATAATCTTAAAATTAGGCTTTTCTTCCCTGGAGATGTTTACAGTTTTTAGTTTTAAACCTGCAGTAACCATGGCTATCTTCTGTCTTTCAGGGAAAATTGAGACAATGGATATGTAAAAACAAATCTCAGTAAGGGAATAATACAAAGAGACTCACTCATCAGTCTTTCAGAGAAGTATATGATGAAGACTACATTTCCTTTTAAAATAAAATTCAAAAGCTGACAATCTTAAATAGAAAAAAAAAGGGGCTTATAGTGACTATGAGCTAGTTTTGATGGTTTTTGAAAAGTGCTTAGTCTCACAGTAAAGGAATGTTTATTTAGGGAACTTAAGGAGCTTCAATACCAGAGTTGCACGAATTCACATCAGTTAAGCTCTACATTAAAAACATCATCACCTCAACATTCCCATCACTGATCTCCTGATGGGTCTCTGGACTAGCCCCTGGAAGGCTAGGTGGTTCCACAACATTTAACTTCCAAACACTGGGTGGGAAATAAAAACAAAAGCATGAACTCTGATATTTCTTGTCGAAATATCAACTGAATTCCGTGGAATTACATTCATGCAAGAAAAGTTACAAGAAGATTCAGGACCACAATATTTTGATGATACTCCTTTTATTTTGTTTTATTGCTTTGTATCAAACTATATAGTCAACAGCAACTACTTATACTGGGATGCTGTAGTCAAAAATTCTTAAAACAGTAATGGAAATAGTGCTACAGAAAATCTCAACTCGTCACTGTTTCGCACAAAGTGTAAATGTAAATATTTTCATCTTTCTTACAGAAAAGCTCTTGACTATGCAGTCTTTCTTCTGGTTTTCAGAATAGTTTTTACTCTATATATGTCCACATTTTTACAAGAAATATAAATGCGTTCTGTAAGTCTTCAAGTACTTGTAATCCTGAGGAGGAGCAAGCCCAGCTTTCTTTTTAACAATCAGTGGAATGGAGCTTCCACAATATGGAGCTACTCCTGACAGTTTCAGTCTCAGCTTAGTTTCCTATTTGGTAGCTGCATGCTTGTTGCATCACATGTTTTTGATAGACTGATGGCAGCGTGCATTAAAAAAGTATTGGCAGTTGAGGGGGAAAAATTCTCAGTTCATGACTTGCTTTTGAGATGATTATGTACTTCCAAGTTTAATTTGTTAACTGAGATTATTACTTTTGGCACTTGATTAATCTTTGCTGTCAAAGGCTCCTCTAAGTATTAAAAATAGATCCCAATAATATGAGACAAGTTTCCTCGGATCGGTGAGATGGTTCTGGTGCCCCTAGCAAGAAAACACAGCTGTGCAAGACAGTTATTTTGTAGCTATTGCCAATCCGTGATAGCAAGTACAGGGAGTTTTCATTCCTCTGATAGTACTGCATCTACTCCTCCTTCATCTGAGCACAGTGTAGCTTTTAAATTTGTTGAAAGAAACGTTGTGTCACTTGGAACGGTTTCATTCGCTTTTAATTACCATAACGCTTTCTTCTATTTTTGATACTTACAAAGAAAAGAGGAAACAATCCCTGTAGTGACCGCACTGATACTAACAATTATGGTGCTTTTTCTATCTGCATTACTTCCTTTTCAGGGTGATAAAATTCCATTCTAAGTAGTAATACTTCTAGTATTCTTCTGGCTGAATAACAAATGAAGACTAATCTTCTACAAACTAGATTAGGAATTCAATTCGTATCTTGTTTGATGTTCCTTTTTTTTTTTTTCCTGATTTTGTGGGGGAACTTTGCTTGGTGTTTTGTTGTTTTGGTTTGATTTGGGTTTTTTTTATCCTGGTTGGCCTTATGTGGCTTTTGCACATTTGTAGGGTACAATGAGTTTAAGGACTAAAAATGAAGTAAGTGAGCCAGGTTTGTTTAAAATTTTCAGACTGTTTTAAGCTAAGTTTTTCCTCAATTAAATCACTGTAGCTTTTGCATGGAAATGAACTCAATTTTTCTTCTCCTTGGTTATTTTCCATTTTTGAGAATTCAAGATATGCAATTCATATATAATAACTAAAACAATTCATAACTTCTTTTCCTCATCCAACTCTTTGTTACACTTTTTTTTTTTTTTTGCTAGGTGGGCAGAACTAGGGTTGTTTCAGACTTACTTACAGAATCCCAGAATCCTAGAATGGTTTGGGTTGCAAGGGACATTAAAGACCATTTAGTTCTAACCTTCCACTAGACCAGGTTGCTCAATTCCCTTGAACACTACTTAGTTACTTGTTTATGCTAAATGGTTTGGGATTGTTTTTATTTAAAAAAAAATGTGCAAGAAAAACTGAAATATTGGCAGTTTGTGCTACATTTTAAAAGCTTAAATGGAAAGAATTTATCAGCTTTGTGTAATGTAGCAATACAGTAATGAATAAAATAGCCTGTTAGAAAAGGCTCTCCTAAATCAGAGCAGAGATCTGAATCTGGAAATGTCTGCTTTGTATAAGTGATTTATATTTGATTTGCCTATTTGCTTTAATGTCCACAATACTAAAGTTCTTGATAAATTTTATGTCAAGAACTTTGAGTGTCTATTGAGAAAAAGATGGAATAGTAGAAATGTCTGAAATATCTATGGATGATGATTTCCGTCTCAGCTAGCTCTAGAAAGATTTAGAAAATTCCTTGAGACCAGAATGAAATAAAAACCAATGTAAAATATTGCTTGAGAGTAAAAGCAAGAATATTAATGCAAATATTGTGTGTAATAATCAGCCGAATCACAGAATTAAGACTTTCAAAATAGATATTTGGGAAATTGATGAAATATGATCTAGGTGTAAGTTCCTGTTAAGTAGTGTACTACTACTCCAGGAGGGTCCTCCTGGAGGGGAAATCTCATTTTTCAACTGCTTTAAGACAAGCCACCAGGGATTGAAAAAGGTATGGTAGAAACAACTCTAGAAACTGCAGAGGCTTCTTCCACAGCTAATGTGTGACTCTGCAGTATATATGAAGTATAATGACATAGCAGTGCTGGAATCACTATTAATGCCCTTCCTTTTCTCCAGGGTTCTGGTGCTATTTCAGCAGACAGTCTGATGGGAGATGAGGCAGTTACCTTTTCATTCTATGGAGGATGTGCTATCAGAAGTAAATTGGACAGTAACTTTTTCTTATTATTCCGCCTTTCTCTGTGTCTTTATTGTACCAGACTCCTTGCTCCAGTAAAGTGAAAAGGATGTGCCCTGCAGTTTGTGTTGCAGACCTGGTGGGAAAGACCTTTTCTGTCTGATTTTCTCAAGTGATAGGAGTCCAAAGCTTACCTTACACATCAAATGTGTTATAACATTTTTATACAATAAAATCTAATCTGTCGAAGGATCTGGACTGACTATTAAAGAGACTAGGAAGCTTCCTCAAAGTGCTTTCAGAATCCACACCTAGATTCATCCTTTTTTCTATCTTCACAAAAGAATTGTTTAAGTCTCTGGTTATTTTTGCAAGCAAAGGCATGTTGGTCACAATAATGGGTTAAGCATAAACTTGGACAAATGTTCCTTTATATTAATTTTTTTTATAAGCTGACTGCTCAGCATTAACATTCATGTTTGAGTAATAATTAAAGACAGCATAACCCATACAAATGCACCTAATACTGTAAAAAAGAAACTGTGTTGCTTTTTAGGAACAGGTGGCTTTAACAAGCCTGTAAAAATAGTTTCTGAATAATGTTTAAAAAAATTAAAGTATACATATATATGTGCAACATAAATTTTAGGATTATCTTCCACAAGAGTAACAATATTTTTCAGTACAGGTGAACTGATTTTAATTTGGAGGTCCTGGTTCTTCCTTCCTTATTTGGCAGACAGCCACAGAAGTCATTTTAGCCATCACCAGTGTTAATGGGACTGCTTGCAAGTAATAAAGACTGTAGGAGCAGACATAATGATCTTAACCATTGCCACATTCTGCAGTTATTAAAAGGCATATTGTACACTTTTCCCAGATGATAGAAGATGATCATTTCATTATCCTGGAAGATGAGAAAGAGATTTGTTGGTTTGCAATCATATTGTCATATTGATTTTTTTTTTCTAGAAGATGATCATAAAACAATTTGAGAAATGTGATCTTGGTCTATAAAACTAATACCCTATCATCTAGAAGATGAGAAGCAGATATATATACCCTGTCATCTAGAAGATGAGAAGCAGATATTAGATAAACTTAGTACAGATAAAAGATACAGATCTTTTTGGGAGTGGACAGATAAAAGATACAGATCTTTTTGGGAGTGGATATGCTGTGCAGAAGCCCATGTCCTAAGTTGTAATTCTTTAGCTGCAATAATGGTGCTTTTCCATGTAACATAATAAAGAAGTCAGTAAAGAGGTGCTCACCTACAAAGTAAAAGCAGAAGATTCTTGAGCAATTTGGACTTTAAAATTCTTCTCTTATGCAGAGAGGAATAAGGGAATATGACATTATAAATATCAAGATGTAATAAATCTGCTTTTTCTTGAGTACTCTGGTAAAGTAATAGCCTTTTCATTTGGGTTAGCCTTTCCTTAAAAATTTTTTTGGAAATGAAAACTTTTATTTTTTGCAGGAAAATTGCAAGGGGATTACAAGGTCATGGATGGAGCCAAAGGCACTTTTGTCAATGGTGATGAGATACAGACTTCAAGTGACTTCTGACAGCAATTAATTGCTGCATAATTTTTGATGGTTAAGAAAAAAAACCAAAAACATTCAAGTGAGTATATTTGGAGAGCAGGATCACTGTATTGGCAATCCCCCTGTGTCTGACCTAAGTCAGAAACTGAAAGAAAGGAAAAAATGAAATAATTAATTGAATTTGCTGAAGTTTGCAAACCATGTATTTTATTTGACAATGAACTTGCTTGTTGGCAATCTCTGCAGTAATAGCCCAAGAGGACTGGAACAATGTTTGTTGGTTGGGAATTGTATGTACTGCCGGATAGTATATCCTAAAAACCTTCAGACCATGACTGAATATTAAACTTTGTCCTTATGTAAAAGCCGATAATGAGCTCAGAGTATTTACAGTTCTTTACTTTTGGTTGTAAACTCTCTAATCTGTAATAGATCTTAAATCTGTAATAGATCTTAAAACAGGAATTACTGTTGCATATGCCTAGCCTGAAATGTGTTACACACTTTGTGATAGTATCTATTTCCTCATGATGCGGGTTACTTGTGATTTTCTTGCTGTTGCTTAGTTACAATATTTTGATTGGAAAGAATCCTATAGCAAAAAAATATATTTATAATTTCTTTGCATTTATGACACTTATTTGCAACCATGAACAATGCTATACTTGATTTTTATACATTTATTTAAATTGCCTTTTACCACAATATTTTTATTGTAAAAAAAATAGGTAAACCTGAAAATACAATTTGTGGTTTTATACAAAATAAGAGTATTTTAAACTCAGCTATACTATTATGATCTGAAATCATGTGGTTTGCATAAAAAAAACCCCTATAGTATTTATAAAAGTATTCATGGTAATTTTTAGCCACTGGTTATAAAGTTGTTTCCAATTAAATTTGCTTACCTGTGGCAATGGAAACTCAGTAGAGTTAAGTAATGGAAACCATTTCAGTAATGGAAACCATTACTCAGTAGAAGGTATTTCACTTGAGCATAACTGGTTTACAGGGTTCGTAGAAGAAAGAATTCAGTACCTCTGGTGTCCTCCTCCTTAGTATCTTTTCTGCATACTGGAAGAAGCAGGATGTATGGATACAGGGTAGAATTTCCATTACAATATAGTCCCACCGTCCAAAGGGGAAGAATTCACTGTGTGTTTCTGAATAGAAGTATTTCCCTGCTTCTTGTAATATCTATGCAAGCAACCTTTCAGCAGCATTTGGAGCCTTGTATCTATGTGATTTATCCTGGTTTTTCCACTCAAAGAAAAACAGATTTAGAATGAATCATAGATTCATAGATTCATAGAATGGTTTGGGTTGGAAAGGACTTTAAAGACCATCTAGCTCCAACCCCCTGGTACGAAGGACACCTTCCACTAGACCAAGTTGCTTGGAGCTCCATCCAACCTGGCCTGGAACACATCAGGGATGGGACATCCACACCTTCTCTGGGCGATGTGTTCCAGTGCAATACCCTCTGAGTAAAGGATTTCTTCCTAACACCTGATCTAAACCTGTCCTCCTATTCTTTAAAACCATTGTCCCTTGTCCTGTCACTATCTGCCTGTATAAACAGTCCCTCTCTCTCATTTTTTAAGCCCCCTTCAGACACTGGAAGGATGCAATTAGATCATCCCTAAGCTTTCTCTTTTCCAGGCTGAACAGTCCCAGTTCTCTCAGCCTTTTCTTATAGGAGAGGTGCTCCATCCCTCTGATCAACTTGGTGGCCTCCTCTGGAATTACTCCAACAGGTCCATGTCCTTTCTATGCTGGGGACCCCAGAGCTGGATGCAGCACTCCTGGTGGGGTCTCACCAGAACAGAGGAACAGAATCCTGTCTCTCAATCTGCTGGCCACGCTGCTTTGGATACAGCCCAGGATACAACTGGCTTTCTGGGTTGTGAATACACATTGCTGGGTAATGTCCTGCTTTTCATCCACCAGAACCCCCAAGTCCTTCTCTGTGGGGCTGCTCTCAATGATTTCTCCCTGTCCACTCATATCTGGGATTGCCCTGACCCAGGTGCAGCACCTTGCACTTGGATTTGTTGACCATCATGAGGTTCTCGTGGGCCCACTTCTCAAGCTTGTCCAGGTCCCTCTGCATGGCATCCTGTCCTTGTGTAGTGTCACCTGCACCGCTCAGCTTTGTGCCATCTGCAAACTCGCTGAGGGTGCACTCGATCCCACTGACGGCGTCTTTGATGAAGCTACTGAAGAGCACCAGTCCCAGGGCAGAGCCCTGGGGGACACCACTCATCACCCACCTCCACCTGGACACAGAGACATGGACCACAACTCTCTGTCTGCATCCATCCAGCCAATTCATTATCCACGGAACAGTCCATCCGTCAAATCCATGTCTCTCCAATAAGAAGATAAGGATGTTATGTGGGACAGTACCAAAGGCTTTACAGAGTTCTAGTTAGATGACATCTGTCGGTCTCCCCTTGTTGACCACTACCATCATTCCATCGTTTCTTTTTCTTCTTTTCAGTCACTAATAAAGGTTGAACTTTAGCAACACTAATCGGAGTTAAGATTCTGCTGTCAGTGTCAGAGCAAGTGGATTTAGTCTTTGAGCAGAAAAAAATGTTATGGTGTGGGGTAGTCTTTGGTGGTACTACAGATGAGTTTTTTGTTCTATCCCCTTCATTTCTTCTTAGACCAACTAATTCTGTTGATGTCAGTGTAGGCAGTGGAGTATTCACAAAATGGCTATCAGCATCAGATATAGTTTAAGCAGTTCTGTTACCCAGTTGCTTTTCTATATTTATTTAATCTTTGATATTGGCAGTTACAATGATGCAGTAGAATGCATAAGAACTTAGTATATATTACATATTTAACTAGTTAATTTGCATTAGCTTCTCCTTCCACATCATTTTGGAATGAATAGCCTTGCAACAAGAAATGCAAATTGATTTACTGATACAGACTGGAGGGTCTGTAAAGAAGTGTGATCTTCTAATAAAAGAAGCAAAAGAAGCTTTTTAATGTATCTTGCACTCTTAATGATCTTTCCTCTGATCCACTGAACTTTCACGCTAATTCCCAGCAGAGGGAGTAAGTGAAATGAAGATGAATGAATCATACATAGTTTGTGGTATTAATATGCACAGTTATCTGAACACGTGGAAAGATATTTCAGTTAGTTTTACATTTTGGACACTTTCCAAGCAGAAGAAAAAGAGACTGATAAGAAATAAAATTTTCATGTGACTCCACTTGGATTGACTATATCAAAACATAACCTTATTTCATGGCAAGAATCAATTTTTTTATTAATAAAATTTGAAAAAATAAAATTTGCTTGTAATTTAAACATTACATATGAAGGCACGGCCTGAAACGATGTTCCCTCCCAATGGATTTTTTTGACCTGACTCTCTAATATACTGTAATTCAATTTTTCTCTAGGCTGTCCCACATTTGATTTTTATTAAAATCCATGAAGAAGTTTAATAATTTATTTCATCAGATGCAAAAGTCTAAGCTTAGTTTTAAGTTTCCTATCTTGTGCTTCTCATCTATGTTGTATTTTTGGTGCTTTTATTTCCTGAGGTGGGAGAAGAACAAACATTTTTTATCTTGAATGCAGCCTACACCCAAGCAATTATATAGAGTACACAAAGCAGAAAACGTCTTTGTTGTCAGAGCTGCAGTGTAACCAAGCAAGTGAACAATGTACTTCTCAGATTTGCTTTACATGAGGGTATGTCTTTCCTGTACATAGTAATATTTCATAAAATCACTTTTGCCAGTATAGCATGAATATTTTTAAAACAATGCTACTTGGCAGAAATAAAACCTATAATTGAATTTCTTTTTTGACCCACTGTGGCTGCTCTGGAAGTAGTGCTGAAATGATTTTTCATTTGAAGACTGAGTCAGTGTGCACCAGCTTTCCATTTTCATTTCTGCTTCCCTTATCAGTGCCCTAAGAGGCAAGCAACCTCCACACCATTTTTCACTCTAATGCTTTTACCTTGGACTGCAAGGCAGTGTAGTGTGGTGTTCATTCATTTATCAGGCAACACCTGTCTTTTCTATCCAAAACTGCTGTCCTAAGACTCACTGACTTTACATGGGAAAGACTCTTTAGAAAAAAAAAAAAAAAAAAGTACTCATGTTGAAACCAGAACTCACAAGTTTGAGAGAAATTTATCGAAAGATGCCGAAGTGGGGAACTAACTACTCAGTGTTATTTTGGTCAATTTTTCTAGCCAGTTCGTCCAGCCTTCCTTTCTCACCTCTTGCATAGAAGCTAAGCTTGAAATACCCCATTTGAAGATCCAAGGGCACTACTGTTCACAGATGCAAGCAACTGCAGCTAGAGCCTTTCACTCTGATACCACCGCAAGGATCCTGACTGTAGCTACGTGCTGCGAGTACCCCGCCACCTCCAACACTCTAACTCGCTCGAGAAAATAACCTGGAGATGGCTCATCACTCCCTTAAGCCACTTCGGGTAGGCGACGGGGGAAAGCAAGGCCGAGGCAGAAAGCTGTAGCGGTGAAATCACCCTTTCACAGTGCCTCGTCCGCTCCTTCTCCTCGCCCCCGCGTGCCTCCGTGACCCGGCCGCGGTCGAGCTCTTGCCGAGGTGGAAAACACCTGAGCGCNCTCGGATGGGCCCGCGCCGCCCGGCTCCGCTGCTCCCCGCTGCCCGGCTCCGCCGCTCCCCGCTGCCGAGGGCTGCGCCGCTCCGCACCGGCTGCAGGTGAGTGAGGGCAGCGAGGGACCTGCCGGGCAGCGGCTCCCTCGGGCCAAGCCGCGGGCGCTGCCGTCGGGGGAGGCTGGGCGGAGGGCGAGGCTTTGCTTCCTTCCCCGCGTCTTCTCCGGAGGCTGTTTGTCTGGGAGCACAGCGGCGGGAGACGCTTAATGTGAAACAAAACAAGCGTTTAGAGGCCAGAGGTACCTAGTGGGACACCGGTTTCCCATGTACACGAACGGCTCCCTCGCCACCGGCGTTTCCAGGTTTCTCGAAGGTGTGAATTGGATTGAGGTGAACAGGCTTGTGCTCCCACCAGCCCGGCTCCCTGCAGGAAGGCCGAGCTCAGCTGGCAGGCGTGTTTTCTTGCCCCGAAAGGCTGTGGTTTTTCCTCTCCCATTCCTCAAATATCTCTCAAAATGCTCACTGATCCTCTACCCTGAAATTAGCCATAAACTGTGGGACTTTCCCCCCTCTTTAGTGTATTTTTGGACACGAGACCTGAAATACCACAACTGCATTGTTTTCATTATTATGCTAGCTTCCGTTGACAAACTTTACTGTCAATAGTATATTTAGTGTATTAAATTTTAGTTGCCTCTGATGGATCTTAGGCTACTGTACAGGAATCTCTTCAATTCAAAACCTTTTAAGAGCACAATGAAATTTTAGGGGAGAAAACATCACCCTGCCAGTTTTGCCATACAATTAACTGAAAACCACCCCATATATAAAGAGAAGTTTGTACGAACACCCCAACAATGTAAACACTAATTGTTTGCATATTTTCATGCTAGTTAAAAACCAAAATTTTTTTCTATAGTTATTTTATCTGTATTTAAATTGGATAACATAATGCCTGTCTTAGGCTTTATATGGATATAAATACCAAAGCAGTGTAAGTATCAGCCAGAAGCATGCACTGGACTGTACATTCCATCCTTTGTCTGAAAGTGAATTGTTATTCCAGGTAGACACACAAGATCTTCCAGAAGCTTTTCCTGTTCTCTTATTTTGCCATTATAAATCTTAGGTACCATAACTATCTCCCGTAGATCTCTCTTTGGTTGGACATCATGTTCTCTACTCAGTACTGTACATTCTCCTGTATTTGTCATCATTAAGAAGTTCATTTGCTTTATCACTCACAGATCATTAGCTTCCAAAAATAGCAACCATGCATCAAAGCCTGTTTGACACTGATACAAGGTTGTACATCATTTTTGCATCAGAGTAATTTCTCAGTCTTTGTATCACCATGCCAGTAAACACTGGGGCAACAGTCCTTTTCCATGCAACGTGATATGGATTGTTTTTATGTAAATTTTAAGTGGAACTGAGCTCTCATCAGCAGTTTCTACAGGGCAAAGATTAGATTACAGGAGGAAAAAAAATGTAACTTTATTACTGGCACTTGCCTTGTAGCTCTTTAATCATTGAAAGAAGGCGGTTTCAGGGTAGGAGCTGGCTTATCATTAAAGGAAAGGGAGCAGGTGCATTTAGGTTTATCCAGTGATGAAGTAGGAGCTATCTGTGGTTGTTTATAGTGGTGGGTAATTAGTTTGTCTATGTACAGACGTCAGAGTTTATAGAAACTAGAAGGTCATGTTTCTTTGCTTTCATAAAGACCTTGTGAGCTTAAGTTCTGCTGTGTTTTTAATTAATGTTTCCTTTAGCATGTGCTTCTGGGTGTATAGGGTCTAATTCTTCTCTTGGAAAAAAAAAAACAGCTAACCTGGTAGTGTTGCTTCTAAGGCAGTGGATGGGAATACGTGTGTGCTGCCTGCCACTGAGCTCTGCAGAGGAAAGGGTTCTGCTCACACTCAGCCTGTGGTGGTACTGACAACTTCTGCTGTCCTGCCTGTCATGCAGGACATTAACAGCTGTAAAGTACTTGGCTGGCAGCCTCAGTATTTATAGTCATGACAAAGGAGTAGCAAAAAGGAGGAAAAAAACTCCTTAATAACAAGGACTAGCACTGAACTGTTACCGAGGAACTGAAAAAAAGATTGAAATATGAACATGTCTTGGGCAAATATTTATTGCAGTAGCAAAGCTGCATTTCAGATTCACCAGGACAAAAGCAAAATCATCCATGTCTAACAATACATAGACAAGTTCTCCCTGTTTTGTGTGAAGGTTTAATAAATGGTCATTGCCTCACAGCCCAGCTGTTCCACTCTTGATTTCAGGTGTGTGTTTCCAGCACAACCGGTCTCTGACTGGAGAGTATAACCAATACACATTTTAGATAGGGACCTGCAGAGCACTCACTGTGCAGAAAGTTAAGGTGACTCTGAAGTCTGTTGTTACTAGTGCCACAGATCTCTTATCCAGTGCCCTGCACAGCTGGAATGTGTCAGTTCTCTTGTCCTCTGAGGTCTTGCTTCATAACAGCAAGCTCTGGCTTTGGCCCATTAAATGTAGTATATATCCAGCAATGCAGAGTTCATTCATCTTTTTGTTACAGAAGCCTAGGAGTGCCTTTCTGCAGTTGTAGGTGCTGATGAACTGAATATATCTAGTTTGTTTAAGTACAAAATACTAAAGGACATCCGCTTGAACATGGAAATCTTTGTTGGAAGGCAGTAGAATGAAGGCTGTACATGCCAGGATTGTAAGATGCTCTTAGAAGCCTTAGAAAAAGCTGCTTCATTTCCCAGCTGTGCATATACTGGAAGAGAGTTAACAGTCACAAAAGAGATGGAAATTCAGTCATAAAATGTAATGTATCCAAGGTATTAAATATACAGTCTTCTCTTACTGCAAGATTTATGTTTCTGTATTATTAAAGAGAGGAGACTCTATGCAAAAAGGTCAGGAAAGGAGACCATTTACTTACCCATTTTCTTACAGTGAAACATCCATTCATGGACGTTGTCACTTAAGATGGCTTTATCTGTACTAAAGCATTTCTGTGCATTGCTGCTCATCCTCAAGTCAGCAGAACTCTCTGAGAATTATTTGGGTTTGATGAGCTTGGGTCCTCTCAGTTTATGTTTTTGAACTGGCCAATACTTGCACAAATCCCTCCCAAGTGCCTTCTCAGTGTGGTACCTGCAGCCTCTCATTCCATCAGTACACATGAAGAGCGTTAAGCTAAAATAGGCTCATTAAATCTGTGTCATCTCATAAAGTCATTAATGGAAGGATCTTCCTGATACAGTATCAAATTTGATTAACTTTTTGGAGGTAGATGTGGGTAAAACAGTGGAATATAAGAGGCAAGGGGGTGCCTGGCTGCTCTAAAATACATTTAAAATGGAAAGTTTTGAAATTAGACATAGAAGTAAACAATGCAATCAGTACAGGAATTCTGGAGTACTCCATTTTTTGGTGTCTGTAAAGAGTGCGCATAGTGGGTTGTAGAATTCTGAGTGTAAAATGCCTACATCTGTTTGATGAGTTTTAACAGGATGAAACGAAAAGTTTTGGCAGCTCAAAGCTAAGCAACTGGGTCTGTTGGCCCCTGGGAAAATACAGAGAGAGGTCTGGGAGAAGAGTGTAAACGTATTAGTAGATGTTTCTGTGAAAACAATTGGCAGTGATGCTTCTAGTGAAGCTCAGACTTAAATAATCATTGTCTTAATTTCAAGGGTACCATTTTACTGTGTTCATACCTCTTGCAAGTCCTATTACTCCTGATGCCTGTTCTCTATATAGCCTCAAAGGGAGTCAACAGAATTCCTCTTGGCAGTAGGAGCTTATCCAGTAGTTGCAGGAATGCAACAGAAAAGTATCTTGGAACCCTTTAAACAGCAGATGGTGTATCTGCTTTTGTACAGCACTTTTGAAATGCACCTTGGGAGCAAATCTCACTGTACACATTGGTGATGCCTTAAATTCTGACAAATTTTGAAATAATTTAAGAGGAAGATTAAATCAATGACTCGGAGAAACATGCATCAAAACAGGTATAAGAGATGAAGTGGGACTTCTTAGCAGTTTATCATTGTTAACTCTTCATAACCTTGAGTGAGTCTAGTGAAGTGTAATTACAAGAGTATTTAATTAGGGCAAATGTTTATTTCCCCAGTCTGTTGATGTTCAAAGAGAATGAGATAAAAGAGGACACTGATTTCTTTGGTGTTTCTTTTTTCAGTGTATTTTGTTTCTCAGAATTCTGAGGCCTGTGGTTCTCCATGCTCCCAGCTGCTTCAGAGCAGACTTCATCAGTCAGCTCCAGGAATATGGAAAACCTACACACGTATAAGCTGGCACATACATTCTGTGCTGTCCTCTGCCAGCTGGTTTTCTGGTGAAGTTTGTTGCTAAGTTAAGACAGAAGTAGCTTTGAAAAGAGTCCTTCAAGGAAAATTTCTCGACAGTACTGCAGCACAACTTTTTGTTTTATGGAAACACTAATGATTTTAGGGATAATGTCTGAGTTTACAGGTGAGACACTCCTGAGAGTACACAGTTATAAAAAGTGCTTCAGCTCTCACTGCTAAGCTACAGTCCCCATAAACAGTTGTTTGTTCTATGGATAAAAATACATAATAGCTCTTCTTTTTTTTTTTATACATAAAAGGAGTTTATTTTTTCAAAAAGTCAATTTATTTTTAATGACATTTTTTAATACTGCATCCCTGAAAAGCTAAAAACTCGGTGTATTCTGTTTTGTTTGTTTTTTATCTGCAGCACATAAAAGTTCTGGGCAAGGGAGACAGGTTTCACTTTTACTCCTTTGTATCTTAAACTGGTGAGTGAGATGGGGAGATTACACAGTTCTCATTCTCCATGTCATTCTTCTTTATTCACATCAGCTTTGGCAACTCTGCTATTTAAAGAGAAGTAGAATATATAACAAAGGAACTGCTTCATCTTCTAACTCATTGTCTAATACAATACAATCAGCTGCTGTATTTTAGAATTATGGGGTATGTTTGATTCTACACTTGAGTAGATTTCTTTCCTTCCTAAAATGGAAAATATTCTAGAGCTGAACAAAGAAGTTATAAATACAGTATAATGTGGAACTTAAAGGACTCAGGGCACTGTATGCCATCAAAATTAGTAGCTCTTTCTATCTTACAGTTGTGGCATTCTTTCCTTAATACTGGAATCAGTATCACTAAGGTTTTTTCAAGGTACTGGGGGGTTGGGCAGATGCAGGGGTTGCACTCCATCAGCTGACCATGAAAACACACAAGAGTTTCCATAGGTACTTGGACAGATTGGAGGTTAAGGAGGGACAGACACGCAATCTATCTGTCCTTCTAACTAATTCCATTCCTAGAAGAAGAACAAATTGCTAATTTCTGCAGCTACAGGCCTTTTGAGTTGGTGTGATGCTTAATGCATCACCATTGAGTCGACAGTTTCATAGCTAGGAACACTGTGCAAAACATCTCTATGGCTTAGGTCTCGGCTGGTAAGGTTACAGGACAGAGATTCGCGTCACTTTGTGTCTTGCTCTGCAGTGGAAGGCGTGCGTGTCTGGTCTATTCGAGGTCTGATTTTTACTTAATGGTAGGTTAGCTTAAGAAAACTATAGTACAGAAAAACAATGGGAGAGGAAGAGAATTAATGTCACTGCTTAGTGGTCCTAATCAGAATACAGGAGTAGAGCATGAATGAAGTATATATAGGAGTATCTGGTGAGAGTTCTCCGTTAGGCCTCATGGAAACTTCAGATCTGGTTTCCATCCTGTCTTCTGCACTGTAGGCTGGTTGTGTAGTGTGTTCAGGCATGCTCTCTGGTGTTTGGAAGTAACCATTTATGCTGGTTTGGTAGATATTCACCTCAGAGTCACCTGTTCTTCTCAGGCCTTCTGAAAGCAGAGTCTTCATTAGAGAACATCAGAGTAGCCAAAACTGGGGAGATTTCTTGGTGGGGCTGGAAATCACAGAGGAAAGATAACAAAAGCACGTCTCTCCAAGCATTTTATTTGACGTTTTCCTTCCTGGGTGGGGTGATGTTGAAAGTTTTAGCAAAGGATAAACAATGCAATTTTTAGAAATTTAAATGCGAATCAAAACTATGCAGAGGTAGTGTTCAGAAAGACTATAGGTGGCAGCATCATAATAAAATAGAGTTTACTTGATGTCTTTAGCCAAACAGAAATCAGCCCTTAATTTCTTCAACAGTGTGTCGTGAACAAATATATGAGACAGCGTGAAACAAAAAGAGCAGATGAGAAACCTGGAGTTGATCATCATTTAAGCAAACAATTAAAATATATCAGTCAGTCTCCTAAATCTCTGTGATGTCAGTTTTTGTAAACATGAATGAACATGCAGACTTGCAGAGATCCTTCTCCATATCTTGCTTGGTGCATTCAAGCTATCAGTGGTAGCTGAATTTTGCCACACCGGCACCTAATCCAAGCAAGAAAAAAAAAATGCTATTCTTGTCAGCACTGTTGTCTCAGGATTTTAAAAAGGAGTATTTGAAGAAAGACAAGTTAGTGTATTTCAGTGAAGTGTCCTGAATTTTTCTAGGTGGCTAATGTCTTTGAGACATTGAACTTCACTGGATGAACTAAAGGTTGATTTTTTTGTAGAGAGGAGTACTCAGCAGTTTATGAAATGGAGCCCATTTCAGGTATTTTAGATTTAGCTTCCAAACATGAATACTTCTAACTTAACTCTGAAAAAGACATCCCTTGTTAAAATAAGGAGGATAACATTTTTTACTTTTGTCCCTCTTGCCATTAAGGTTTATAGGAACAGTTAATGAGGAGCATTTTCTTATGTCAGTGTGCATTATAATTTTCTCCTAGTATTGGTTTATAGGAGAAATGAGAATTTTTTTCCCTGCAGCTCAGGGAGAACTGTCAGACCCATTTGGCAGGGCACATACTCACTTTCTTTCTTGTCCTAATGCATTCCCCTTGAATCACTCAGTCCAAAATTATCAAAGTGAAGTCATAGACTGTATCTGGTCCATGGGTTTCTTGTTCCTCAGCAGCCTGCTTTATGAGATACTGTAGAGGTTACTGCTCTCAAATATTTGATTAAATATGTACTTCTCTCAAAAGTTATTTGATACAAAATCGTGGGAGCACAGGTACAGATTTTTTTTCAATTTCATCTTGTAGCCTAGCTCTTTTTCAAATCTCATTGTGAGATGAAAGTGTGGTGCAGACTGTAAACTCCGTTTGTCTAATTGCTACTGAACTGACGGATGAAGAGTGCTGTGTTTCTTTACTGGTTTACTTTTTTAAAGTGAGGTGCTGACTGTACATCAGTATTTTAAGTTGATTGTGCAGAGTTCTCAGTAACTTGCATCAGTGAAAGGATGCTGGGGGAAAAAAAGTGAAGTGTCAGTGTGAAAATTATTTTTCTTTCTAATGACTTAAGGTTCCCTTTTTCTCATTACTTCTACAAAACCTCATTGACCAAATGCCAAACCAGTGTGAATTAAACTACTTAACTATTTCTGCCTGTCTCGTGTCTCACTCTACCAGGCAGTGTTGAAATTTACCTGAGCGGCTTCCACAGGACTTCAATTTATTTGCTCAGAGATAGACATGAAGCAAGATTGCAAAGCTGAAATGTGCAGGTGATATATTCTTTTTTTACCCAGGAGAAGGAGGAAAATACTTGCCTGTAGTTATTACTCCTGTATTTCTTTCTTTCATAAGCCAGTGTAATGGATTAGAGACATTGTACTTTCGTGTAAAGGGATAACAAAGGCATCGCACTCAACGTAGAGGCTTTTAACATCTTCAGGGATATAATTCCAGTCAACTGCAATAGGAATGAGGCACCTAACCTGAAAATCCCATTGTGCAATTTATTGGATAATGATTCCTATTCACTGCAAGAAATGATGGCTCCAATCCCTATCTTCAGGCATTTAATGGCTGTGAAAACTTGACCCTCCATAACTATTCATCTAGAGAGTGGATGCTCTTGGGGAGTACTTCTGAACTTGTGAGCACTGGGTGTGCCATGTCTGCAGTATAGCTCTGTCTGGGTAGTAGCTGTGTATGTGTCATTTTCGCCCTCTTTCCTTGTTCGCATACCTTGATTTCAAGGAAAGGAAATTTGATTCTGTGAGCAAAGAAGGCAGCTGTCATGTACCTTGGACATGCCTCAGATCTGAACAGTTCAGGTAGGTGGACAGGGAAGATGCATCTAAACTACTCAACAGTGCAGGAAATGTTCCTGGGTCAGGCTGTCATTGATCTTGGGTTGTTGGAACGGCCCTGGACACAGTCCTGGTTGGATAGGTGGGTGATGGCTTTCAACAAGCGGAGTGGATGTAGTCAGCCTCTTTTGAAGATCATGAGAGTTTAGCAGTCTGGTTTCAAACACAGAAATTTTGTCTCTGGTGCCCCAGAACAGTCCTGAGAGTGTTTCACTTACAAGAGCAGATGCAGCCTGAGGCAGAGGCTCCTAGATATGGTCTAGGCTGCATCAACCACACCAAGCAAAGTGATTTTGTCCTTACCCTGACAGGTGTCAGTAGGTGAGCATTTAGGTATATTGAAGGGGAGGGGAAATTGCGTCTTCTGTTTTGATGATTTTTTTTAAAGCACGGTTCTATTTTCTGTGCTAGCCTGTGGACTTTTTATAATATGCAATGAATGATTTGTGTTTGATCCCATAGCTAGAGAGAGTACTTCCAGTCTGTAGGGCAGAGGAGGTCATTTAAATGTTGCTGTGAAAGGCTGTGGGAGCAAATGCCAATTTTCTCACAGTCACAGCTCACACTTCTCTTAACACTTTGGAGCTAGAGGTAAGGTCAGTGGGCAGCAGGGTGCTGACAAGAGTAGGAGTTCACTGGAACAAATGAGTATTCACCCAGCTAACACTTATTTCTGTCATTTTTTTGCCGTAAGATTATAGCCCCTAACTCAAAGATGGTCTAGTACAGTGCTGTTCCAACAGCTGCTGTAAGCAGAAGATATTCTGGATATAATCGGGCTCTGTACACTGATGACTGATCACACAAATCTGATAAATTCTTATGACAGGATCTGTGGCTTTGAGGTTCATTGTAGAAGCCAGATTGTGCCTTATTTGCTGTTAAGGCTTAATAGAATTGCCCATTGATTTCTCTGCAGCCACGTCCCCCAAGGGATTTATTCATTCAGGGATTAAAATTGTTCCACGGTTGTCTGATTTGTTTAAAGCTCATGCGTTTCTCTTAATTGGAGACAGTGACCTCAAAAATAGCCGAAACCTTCCATTATCCTTATGTGATAGAAAAAGGTGTACAAAAAAAAAAGTCATATTCTAGTTAATGAAGGCTCCTACATCTCTACTTTTGTACCTCCCTACTTCTGCTTGCTTGTGTCAAAACCGAGTTGAAGTATCTGTCTGATGAATTTGTTTGGAGTGGAAGGAAGCCAAGAATTATTTTAACAAATGTTTTAGCTTGACACTGAGTATGAAGGCTTAGTCTGCCAAGCTGGAAAAGTGAATAACTAGGCAGTTTTTGTGAGGCTTATATAGGGTGTGGGTCATCTTGAATGTCAGTTCCAATCTGTGTTACATATTTGTAGAGGAGCGTATATTGTGGATGAATTGACATGTTCTCCTCATAAGTTTCATGTTTCTCTGAAACAGCAGATTAGTTTTGAGAAACTGTGGCACCTAGTGCAGTCAGCTGAGAAGCCAAAAGGATTTCAGGAAATCGGCTCCTTCTATGTGCTGGACAAAATTTCTGAGGTACCTGCAAATGTGTCTGAAGGAGCGTTGTGTTGGGTGCTGTGATGGTGCGAAGGTAACGTGTCTGGTAAGCTGGGGTGCAGAATACAGCGAGGAGTGTTGTGGCGTCTGGGAAAGGCGGATGGAGTTCAGCACAGGAGAAGGGAGCCTTCTAGCACAGCTCCTGTGAGCGCAGGGTCCTGTGGGTTGGTGTGGCGCATAGCTGTTGTCCTGTCTGTGGCCGCTTGGCTGCAGAACAGGCTCACTTGCTTCTTTTGACAACTGTGCCAGTGTTAATTCTTGCCACAGCTGTGAAAGAAATCGTCAAAAGCCACCTGGAAGTCGATCTGCTGCTGCTGCTTCTTCCACTTTTGCATGGGCATTTGAGACACAGTGTAGTGTGTATGAATAAAGCCATATGTGGGAAAGAAGAACAAGGATCTGCTGCAAGGTCAGAATTGGGTTGTGTCCCTGGATTCACTTGAGATCTGAGGCTGTCAAAACTTAGGTCAAAACCAGGCTTTTAGCTAATGTCAATCTGAGGATGAAGCCAGATCTAATCCTGGTAATTAAAAAACCCCCCAAACAAACCTTGACTCCGTGGATGAAGCAGAATTCAGTGAAAAGGAGGGAGGCTTCTCTGAGCATCACTCCCTATTTTGTTCTGCCACCAGTGAAGTGATGCTCTGTCATTAGCCCTTTCTAGGAATTTTTTTCGATAACTGTTCTTGCTTTTCCTCGGACTTTCTGCTGCCTTTACTACTGTTTTTCCTGCAGAGTTTCTCCTTCCTTGCTTTCTTCTTTCGCGCAGAGACATCTCTGCCGTACAAATATCTGCATTTGTGATAGCAATCTTAAGGGACATCTTTTTTGTCCCAGAACATCAGTTGCTTCTTTGGACTTGCCATGCATCTATAGATGATGGTTCTGTTGCTCTCATTATGTTCTTGGATAAGGAAGCTCTGGTTTTTTTTACACTTGCTTTGAATTGCTTCAGTATTTCTTAAGCCAGTCACAACAATGGGTTATTAACTTGAAATTTAACAGTGGAAGATGATAAGAGAAAAAAAAATATATTTCTTTCCTAGAAGCAAGCTGAAACCATGGGTTTGTAATAATATACTACTGTATATCTGATATTCCAAGATCCCCAAGTGGGCTTCAACCCTTGAACAGGCAAAATTCAAAGTTTTATGGGACCGAAGGTTAGTCCATTTCAGAGATACCTGAACCAAGTAAATGATCTGGCTCCTCTGACATTTGCATTGAGTCTGCACTACATGGAAGGATAATGGTAGCTGGCCTACTGTTTTGACAAAATTGTGCTCTTTAAACTGGTTACCAACTCTTGTGTAACTCAACACTGTTAGCACAAGCATATGACTGTTTCTATTTGGACTCTGATGGAGTGCTTTGAGGAAGTGCTATCTGCTCTAGAGCAAAGAGGTTGTTTCCATGACCTTTCTCACCGTGAGAGGACTTTTTAGCAAAAGCTAATCCTGTGAATCTGGTACGAAATTACTCTATGAGCGGAGAGCACTGTAATTTGTCATGTATACATGAAAGATTTTTGGTCAGTTTTCTTGAAACTTTCTGTGCAACTCTTGCAATGAGCCTGATGTAGCAAGTTTCTTATTCAAAGCAAAATACTGACAATTAGACTGTAACTTTTAAATCAGGTTCTGTAGTTTTTACTTATATTGCTTCAACAGTCTGGTTTAATAACCAGCTCAGCTGCTTTGCAGTCTTACTCTGAATGGAAGTCAAGCTGTAGCTCAATCACAAGATAAGGGGACTATGTGTGCAGACAGGTACATCTCAGCTTCCTGTTGGACCCATAGGTATACTTTGGATCTGTGGATGATGGTGTGGGAATCTCCAGCAAGGGCTTCCTGGTTCCACCTCCACAAAACAAACTTGCAAAGTCTGCTGAAAAGTATTTCATTGTTTTCTCAACCACATCAGCTCCTACAGCACCACATTTGTCAGCTGTATTTCTGTAATATGAAGTCTCATTTCCTCCTAGCTTTTTGTATCTGACTAGTTGTTGTTTTAGTGGCTTCTATTTCTGAAGCATAGGGCAAAATAAAAGTGTCCAATCCAGTTTTCTTCATAATATTTGTAAGTGATTACACCATTTTCTTTTCTCCGTCCACTCTTCAGTATGGAATGTGGCTGGAATTTACAATAGCACTGAGCATCATCCTAACTGTTTATTTGGCTATGAGAATTAGACTAAAGCTGAGTGGTTGTATTAGCTCAGCCCAAGAGTCTGCTGTGATGTTATCAAAACTTTTTACTCCAAAACAGTCCGTACAGTTTGTAGTGATCTGGAGATAATATCTGCTTTAAAAGGTTAGGGTAAGGAAGCAAAAGCCATTTGCTAGTGAAGGTAAGAGGGCTACTGTGATAGGAACATGCAAGTGGTCTACTTACATGAGAAGGTTCGTAATCAAAATGATCTTCAACTTTTAGCTAGTCTTTGTGATGTTTCTTGTTAAACTCTCATCCACTTTGCTTAGGAACAGCAGACTGCCAAATACTGGGTGAAACCACTTCAGCTTTTAAATGTCTTGATTCATATATTGGATGTGTAATGCCTGATAACATGCTGTGGGTTAAACCAGAACGCCCTGACAATTTTGCACAGACTGCTCGTAAAGAGCGTTATTTACTTTGCTGAGTCAAAGCACAAAGTTGAGTGTGTCAGAACCAAAGTTCATTGTGCAGTCATAACCTGCCTCTTGTATGTAGGGTGGACTCCAGTTACACCATCACAAGCTATTCATCCTTTTGCCCCCCCCCACTCAAAGGACCTAAAAGTTACACCACCTGCCAAAGTTATGAGTGACTGAATATAATGAAGGAAATGAATACAAGTATCACTGTTATCTCCAATAACACTGGCTTACAGTGAAAATCTGAAGGGAAGTTAATCAAGAAATAAAGACATTGTGTGCTGCATAAATCAGTGCTTATTTCATGAAGCTGTAAAAGTGAAGGTGTAAATTGCTTACATGCAACTGTCAATTCTAAGACTTTCAAAACCAGCTAAAACAGAGAATTACTTTTTCCTGGGCTTACATGTCATTGGAAAAAATAAAAGGTACTTAAGTCCCATTTTCTTAAAGGCACTGTAGAATTTTAGATCTTATTCCAGATTAGGAAGGTAGTTTGCTCTGCTGTGTAATTATCAAATCATACAGTATTTAGTAACTAGATCACGCCCAATTTATTTTAAAACAGATTATTAAAAAACATACCATGTAGTTACTATAGCACGGAAACAGAAGATATATTTAAAAAGAAGAAGGAACTTTTCTGCTCCTGTTTGGATGTTCAGATGACTTTCTGGATATGTTAAGGCTTTGTTTTCCTCACTTTTCTTTCTATCCCCCTTTCTTTTTGATATCACTTTTTCTTGTCTCTAGTAAAACCCAAGGAAAATCTGGGCCAGAAATAAGATGGAGAATTGGACCATGTGCAGAGGACTGCCAGACTCACATATCTAAAACTAAAAATCGTGGCAGGGGCAGGAGAATAAGAAAATGAGATTATTAAAAGAAACTGTATTTGTTGAAATTTTTCATCCTTTTACTTCAGAGGTTGTGTACAGCAACATGGAAGATGGTGCCTATTTCGTCTGTTCTGTCTGGCTTCCTGTCTGGCAGCTCCGCATGCAGGCACCCAGAATCCAGTCCAGATGGGCTCAGCTCGGTTGCACTGCCCTCCTGCTCCAGTGATGGCAGTAAGGAAATGGAGAGAGATGGCAGTTCTGTGAGTGTTGTTTGAGGAACACAGAGCAGTTGGGAACTCAAGTGGTTGCCCTTTGAATCATTAGAGTAATGGAGTAGGCACATATGTGAGGACACTTGTATCACTCTGTGTTGCACATAGTTTTTTAACTTTTTAATTCTTTCGAAATCACTTATACTTTCTCTGGACATTGTCCTTCAGTAGTAATAGAACTTTTATGACTAGTCATGAAACAGTAAAGATTGTTAAATCCAGCCTAGAGCGGATGCAATTGTATCACCATAAATGTATTCAGAACATACTCATACACACAGAGAGAAATGAGCTACACTGATACTTCGCAATGCTAGATTAAAGGTTGGACTCGGTGGCCTTAAAGATGTTTTCCAGCCTAAACGGTTCTGTGATTAGTGCCTGAATACTGTGTACTGAGAGCTGCATAGAAGGCCACTGTTTCTTTCTGTAGCCTGCCCATCCTAACCAGCCAGTGTATGTCTTGGGTACTGTACTGTATTATGTATACTATAATGGGTTGTTTGTAAGGCCACTGGGTGTGTTTGCATCAACTTCAGCCTAGGTGGAACAAGAACTGTGAACATGCAGAGACATGGACTGCAGTGCAAGCTAGACAAGCCCTCTGAGGACTGAAGATGCCATATTGTTCTCTTTTCCTGGTTGCTCTTACAATCTGGAGGTGCACATGTCCCCAGCCTAATAATCTCACTAGACAGTGTGAGCTATTTAGCCCTCAAAGAGGAAAAGAATTCTTTGTTCCCCATCTCACAACTCCTTTTCTCAGGACATCTTCTCTTAGTTACCATGGATATGCAAACTGGTGGCACAGTCTTCCTCTCCTTTATTCATACACCTACTAACATCTGTACCAGTGCAGCTTTCAAATATAGACCTGGCTTGTGCTGGATCTGGCTAAATCTGGAGCTGTTTTACACATTTCTTTGACACATTGGTTTTGGCTGGTCGTTCTACCTTTTTGAGCAGATGTAACATTTCATAACTTGTCACTGAATTTTTATCCTTCCATTCATGATGGTGACAACCAGAAATCTGATTGTGAACCACCAACATGAAGCATATAAAGCAGCTTGGGAATTTCAAGCAATCTGTTTCTCAGCACCACTCCCTTGAACGCTGGGTGGTGTACAAGGTATCAGGTTACAGGGAGACCTGGAGCAGGTGGGTCAGTTCTGTACAGTTGAGCAGCAAAGGAATTTGCTTTGCAAAAGAACTTATACATCTTATTCTTTAGTGGCACTCACGCCTAATTGCACTTGATTTGACACTAACTGGCTAATTAAGGAATCTTTCTTTTGGCTTCGATGGGCATTGGATCAGAGCTGCTTGAGACCAAGGACACTGAACCACTGGGTTAGGTTTATTAGCTTCATAACTGAGATAGGAATCTCTGGAAAACTAGGACCAGCTCTGTAGTATCAGCATTCATCTAAACATTAAGAGATCAAGCACTGCAAACCTCACACTGTTCCCACTTACTTGACTGTGTAATGCACGGAGAAAGTGGAGAATAGGCAGGCTACTGGATGTCAGCTGAGCCACCAAAACCACAGGGGAAACAGAAAAAGGCAAGTGTATGTGCAAATTTATGTATACGGAGAAGCATTTAAGTAGCAGTTCTCAAGCTTTTGTTCACTTAGGCTGTTTGGATAAACTGTTGGTCTTTCATGGCACTCGATATGAAATACCGTTAATATTTTTTTCATGACATTTTTTCTGTTTTTATCTTTAAAAGAAAGCCACAAGAATAATGAGAGGATTAGAAAATGTGTTTGCTGAGAGTGTTGCTGTGGCTATGATTTGTCCAGAGCCATGTGAGATCTTCTCAAGTATGAATAACATCAAGCTTTTTGCTGCTCTCATTATTTAATTGTATTCTTACAGCATTCAAAGACTCAGCCAGCACAAGAAGCTATTGTGCTTGGAACTGTGCAAACACTCAAGGGACAGAATCGTCTCTAAAAAATTCCTAGTTTAACACAACAAGATGGGTAAAACATGCACATTCAGGCAACTCAGTAATACCTTGCTGTTAGGCATTTAGGTGGGGTCATAACAAGACTTTTTGGCACCTTTCCCTTCCTCCTCCTCTTGTGCTGTTTCTGTCCTCTTCCTGACAC
Source organism: Rhagologus leucostigma (assembly GCA_013397725.1). Taxonomy (NCBI): domain Eukaryota; kingdom Metazoa; phylum Chordata; class Aves; order Passeriformes; genus Rhagologus; species Rhagologus leucostigma. The sequence continues at coordinate 1,117,052 of VZTD01000832.1, read as the reverse complement.
CCTTCCCAGCCAGCTGCTGTTGCAGTTTTGCAAGCCCTTGTTCTGGCACTGCCCCTGTAGCACAGCCCAGGCTGGGTACCCTGCAGCACGCAGGCATGGTCCCGTATCCACATCAGTTATTTCACGAGAGTCCTCATACATTTTCACTGAAAAGAGCAAGACATTTGCTGAAGACTCTGGAAAATGATTCAAAGGTTCCAAATCAAGTTTTTTTCCACACAGAATTTGTTTCTTTTGGAAGTCCACATGCAATTATCTGCCCTTAGCTGCTGCTCAATTTGATGTCTTCTCTTTGTACGAGAACAAACAGTGCCAGCTGCTGGGGCTGCAAATCCTACTTCCAAGAAATAGCCACAACACAGACCACTTTCCATCACTGAGACAACATGGTTCAGTTCTTCTTGGTACCTGTCTTTTGCTCTGGCTTTGTACTTCATTCTCTCTTAAAAACTTTGCTCCTATGCTAATGGCTCTCAAAGGGACAAGGAGAAAATTCCTGTTGGTGGAGCAAGGCCTTACCCAGACCTGCCAGTCTGCCTGCCATACTATTCTGGATGCCAAATTGACAGCAAGAATGAATTTATGCCATGAGATTGAAAAGGAAGTGTATCATTCAGCTGTTTGGACCAGCAGATGGCAAATGTAAAGGAAAAAAAATCAAACTAAGAGCCAATCCAGAGAACAGACATTAAATAAAGCCATCTGGCAAACATATGAAGGGAAAGAAGATGATGAGACCAAGTTCTGCTTTAAATATCTGTTCACATTGAGAGGAAGTTGGTGGGAACTCATACCATGGGAGAACAGGCTTCAAGCCCATAATGAGTACCGTGTAGTGTCAAAGCCTGTGGTAGTGTTGAGAACTTATAAGAAGGATCCTAAAGTATCGAGAAGGTAGAGCCTAAGCAGCAGGATTCCTGCCTGTGTGAGATCCTGGTGATATTCCATACAGAATAGTGAATACAGGACTGTTTGATCCCTCACGATGGGATTGAAAACACCACACCTAGGAACCTCATTTGTAGAGAGGGACTAGAAAGACGAGCATGGAAGTAAGCAAAGAGGGTGATCTGGTATAATTTGTGGATGCCCCATCCCTGTAAGTGTTGGCCAGGTTGGATGGGGCTTTGAGCAGCCTGGTCTAGTGGAAGGTGCTCCTGCCCATGGCAGGGGGGTTGGAACTAGATGATGTTTAGGGTCCCTTCCAACCCCAGCCATTCTATGATTCTACAATATCACAAATTCTGAAAGACATTGCTAAATCTATTTTTATACTAATGCCATGGCATTTTGTTACATTGACCTACTACATTAATTCCTGGAGAAGAAAGATGTATGTGGTTTTGCACTCAGGCTTTTAAGTAAAATTTCAAAAGAGAAACATAATCCATTGGAATAGGAACTGGTATCTTACATAAGTGCCCAGACTTTCTTTTGGAAACTTGCTCTCAGGGAATGTGATTTCAGAGCCCGGAAGTCTAGCAGATGTTATTACTATTTCTCTTTTACAGGTCAGTGCTTTTGGTTTTTATGCTCTGAGAGATGCCTACAGCTGCTAGCCTGTCTTTCATGTTATAAAAACAAGTCAATTCTGTATCGTATTCTTAATTTATACATTTTTTTTTCTGCTAAAATGAAGATACTGTTGAACATTGCAAAAACAACTAGTAACCAACAGTTTTGTTGGCAGACTGTGTCATCTTATTTCCATAAAGGGTAACAGTGGATAATTTTGCAGTGAACTTTATTCTTGATATCCAGGCCTGTGACATTAAACAGAACAAATAATCCCACCACTCAGACTTAACTGCAAAAAAAGGAGATTTCAGTATTTTAACCTAATTTTTAAATGCCTCTGTTGATAATAAGGTTCACATGAGTGATGGTGTAGTAACAGTATTTTGTGCGTTAGCTGTTGGTTTCAGACATTTACATGGGAAAAGTTTGACAATTCCCACTGAACAAAATTTCCAAATATCTATTTCCTTTCCATCTCATCTGTGTTGTTACTGAATAGTTACTGTATCTGAGAAAGTCTTCTTTAGTTTCCCTCAGCGTCTAATAGCCAGACTAACAAAAAGGCAGTATTTCTGTCCCTCTGCTCAGATGAATAATTCATTGCCCTGTATTTTTTTGTGTAAAGTAAATTTCAACTCTTTCTTTTGTAAAGATGATTTACAAAAGATCCTGGACACACAGAAATTAATTTGCTGCCTTCAGGCACATCGCTATCTTTACTGAGAGGGAAGTAACAGCTTATTTCTGTTAAATTTTGGTTAAAAAATTTACTATACTTAGTGTTAGAGGGATGGTATCCCTTAACTGAAGTTGGAGTTTGGCAGGTTTTTTCAGTGCTGTTCTGCTGCTATTCTCCCCCAGCTCAGTTCAACAATGGGCTGGAAAGATGCTGGCAGTGTTGCTTGGTTACAATTCATCAGCGTGAATCAGTGCTTCACGCAGCTCCTTCTGCGGCTGAACAACCGGGAGACTTCTCGGCACTGTGTTACTGATGTGCACGGAGATGTGAGCGGATTACGGGCCAGCTCAGTTACTGTAACGCTACACCTTTGCAAGGCGATTTGGACAGCAGTGTTTGACTTTCAGTGGTTGAAGTCAAGCAATTTGGAGCTGTCTATTTTACATGGCTTTACAAGTATATAGCCAAGTAAAGCAAATTTGTAACAGTCCGTTTTGTTGCAAGGTGTGTTTGACAAGTTTGGTACTTTGGCATCCTTCTGTATTCATCAGGAAGATTAAATCCTTCATTAAGTATGTTCTCCTGGAATAGACATGTAATTTGCTGAAACCTGCCTGCAGGCAAGGTGAAACATGTAAGAGGAACTGCTATCTTCCTCTTACTGCATTTGACCACATCTTAAGCTGGCATAAAATGAAGCTGGTGGAGTTATGCCAGTTTAGACAATAGGAAGATGTGACAGGTTATTCTTAACATTATGGAGTGGATTTTCTGCACCTCACCTAGATCCATTTTACTACTTACCTGTTCTTGCTGCTCAAGACATGACTGGAGGAAATGTTAAAAAAAAGGGAGAGGTGTCCAGTTTGTGCTCCCTGCGGAATCAGCATTTCCAACAGCATTGTTCCCATCTACATATTTTTTCTAACTTTTATATGAATCCTGAGAGGATTTCCTTCTTCCTCTCTCTTTTGGGCTCAGCAGTTCTCCATTTCTTCTCAAATCTAGCATATTTGTGTCTTTTAATTTCTGCTTTATTAAGGGCCTCACTAGTAAAAGCTTATATTTGCCACACCTTTCATCTTGCCAAGCTTTCTCTGTTTTCTCTACTATCTGCTGTTTAATGCAGCTTGTTGCATGGCTGAACATTAAGACCATTTCGAAGAATTTGTAGGAAAAGATGCACTGAAGTGCCATCCACTTCACTTGGTTTGCAAAAGCTGAATCTATAGTAAAAAAATTAGTCTAGAGCTATCTAAAACACAAATATTTCTATGAGTAGACTCTCTGCACTGTTTTACCTCCTGGTGATGCTATCTGTAAGATGGCCTTTTATCAGAAAACTGTTTCAGAGTATCTGCACTACTTAAAAATCAGTTGCACTGCACAGAGCTGTGGTTTCTGATTTGTGCTGGCTGTGTTGTTACGTGATCAGTTTTTCTTTAGCGGCAGGTGAGTATACATTTAATATCTTAAATTTTCAGTATGTTTCCTCCAAATCTCTCTTGATTATCTATAGGGGTTTTATATTTTGAACTTCTTTGTAAAACCTGGATTAATTTAACCCTGCTGAATTCAGATTGTGACATCTGTAACTATTTTGTCTGAAAATTTAGGTGCTTATCCGATAGGACTTAACTCTGAGCTCTTCCTGTTTCTGCAATAAAATGAGAAAGGGAAATGAATAGAAGAACTGTAATTTTCCTATCAATATGATGAGCTTTGGCTCTTGTTCAGAAAGGTACTTGAAGAGGCATAATACTCATCTGGTTTTGGGCAGTTATAATTGCTGCAGGGATAGACTGATTCCCTGGATAAATAGGGACGTTTATGGGGAGGGAGAGATCTCAAGCGTAGCTGAGAGACTACTTCCTGACCTCGAGCCTGTGCTGAACACAGATTTACTGGGCCACTGAACCTGCTTACATTGAAAGGAGAGCCTTTTTGGGGATACACTACATGCATTAGGAGTAAGCATTAGGTGTGCCATTGCACATCTGAGCAGGGCTGGCTTTCTGCAAAGACATTTGCCTTTCCCTTTCATTAAAGCATTGCTTTGTTTCTGCCAGATAAAAGGTTGTTGTGGAGTAAGTCACTTTTAAGGTCATATCTGGACTTCTCTAGACATGGCTGGCCAGTCCTCCTGTCCCTGAGACCCTTCTTTAAAAGAGCTGTTGCCCGTGTGGTGGTTGGGTGGTAGGTACACCCACTGCAAACCTCTCATGCAGAGATACGGGAGCTGAGTTGGAGTCCTCACAGATATTCCTGTCTGGGACTGGCAGAATCTACTCGAGCAAGGAGGGAGCTGCTCACGTGTGAGAATGTGCTCAGATGTGATGGGGAAGCAGCCGGCTGGAATGAAAGGACTTGTTTCTGCACCGATACCCCTCAGCCCTCCTGGCCTCATGGGCCCCTCCAGCCTGTAGGAGCCATGCCACATGTGGTGTGCACAGCATTGCTTTCATGCCATTTTTGCCAAGATGTTCCTTGGAGCCAGTAGAAAGCAAACAGGCGTCTTTTCCAGATAACTGGATCTTTGACATTCCTGTTATGCTGCATATGAGTAGGCATTATTTCCTTTTGCTATACAGGATGATAGGGTCGCATATACCGCATCCAAGGGACGCAGAGGCACTTTAGCTCTTCAGGTCTGGCTCAGCTCTTACTTTTCTTCTTTTAGAAAATACATCCTGAGGAATTTGCAAGCTACACAGAATAATTAACACAATGGCATGGCAATAACTTAAAATATTTACACGGCCAGAAAATGCAGAGTTCTTGTGTCATCATAAACTTCCATGATTTGCTTCCTTTCAGTGTTCTGTATTGAGTTTGGCTTTATATTATGCTTCATAGTATATGTGTATGGGATAACATTGATTTTTTTATTTTCATGTGGTTAATATTCTCTCATTGCATTTGTTAATGTTGAGGCTGTGCACATGGTGGGTGGTTTCTTCTGCTTTATTTAATGATCAGATTTGAAATAGATCTTATTTTAAGGTTAAAAACTTTCTGGATTCATTGGCATGAAGAGCAGAAAATGTCACCCTTCATTTTTGTATGTGTGCTTCCTATTTTCACAACAGGTGCCTTTTTATCATAAAAATAGCTCAGCAGCTGTCCCTCTGTCCTGGGTGCTACGCAGTGGCCTTTACAAAGCCAGGAGTAACTTTTTGGCATAGCCCTCCCTTTCCAGGAAGGACCCAGCTAAGCTTCCTGAGTAACATCAGCCTCCGCTAAGAATTCAGGTCAGGATCTCCCTGCTTGTTACCTAGCAACTGGGGGATACTGGTGCTCTCTCTGCTGACCGACTCCTTCCGCGTTAGATACAGGGATCACTTGGTGAAAGGATCAGGGCAGTGCTAATAACTCATGCTTCAGGAAGGCAGAACAGCCCCGTGCTGGCTATCTGATGAGACGTAGGGTGCACTGTCCAAGTTGAACCGAATCGAGACTTTCAGAATTCTCTGCGCAAACTTGAAAGTGCCTCTGCTGGTTTTGCTACCACTTAAATGTCTGGCAAGGTGACAGAACCCTTTTGAAACACCAGTAGCCTTTTGTGGTGCATTGAATCTGACAAACAGGAACCTACGCAGGTAAGCAGCTGAAGAAAGTTTATGTCTGAGGTACTTTAAGGGTTATTTTCCTCCAGGTGAAATGTGTTTCTTGGTTACACAGGTGCACAACGTTCAATTCCGGGACTATTGACCTGCCTTTGTACTTATTAAAGTTTCATTGGATGGTAAGTAAAAAAGTTAAGTAGAAAGATGAACTGTCTTACCTTGTTCTTTGTGGTGTGTGTTTATAAATTGTTGAAAACAACCTTTAAACTTCTCTAGTTAATTTATTGTAGAATTGGCTAATGACAAATCTTAAGGTGATCAAGAGTTACTGGTTGCCATGCTCTCACTGCAACTCACTGCTTGTAGCATATTTGCAAAATAGAAAGCAGCTAGTCCCTCTAGCTATGTACTGTTTGCAGAGGCCAGCAATCATTGTCTCTGGTTCGTAACACAATGGGATTTGTTACTGCTTTTTGTTTTCCTTTGATAGATTACAAGTAGAAGCCCTTTGTCAAATGTAAAAATTAAAGCAACGTGCCATTCTAAGAAAAATGCTGACAAAAAAAAATATTGTCTTCCTTGTGTTGTACCTTCTCTACTCGCAGATAGTAGAAATGGTGGGAATCAAACCAGAGTATGTTCATATCTAGCGCTGGTACAGGGCTAGCATGATGGTTTTCTGAAGGACCACTTCTCACAGAAAATACAGTTTTCATATTTTGAAAAACATGGAAATTAATGTCTCCAGGTGCATACAAGCTGGTTAACTCGCCTTTTTCAGAAGTTTATAAGCAGTACATTCCATCTCTTCAGAAATATGAATTGGTACAGCTCCAATTAACTTGAGCAAAGGCCTGCCAGGTGACAACAGCCAAAGATCTGGCTGCACATCTCTGGGACAGGTACACTGCAAGCATGTTTATGTGGTTTTTGCACAGAAGGTTGTAGTGGTGGATTCTGGGTAGGGACGTAAAAGAAGAGGTTATTTTTAAGCAATATATTTTAATTACCTCTAATATGAAACTGTTTAATTTGGTTGTTGACTCTAAGGCATTCAGAAACTGATTTCTTCAGAGGGACTAAGTGCAGCTTCAAATTATATTTTCCACATTTAGTATTCAGAAAAACAATTCCCAGAGTCTCACATTGCATACCTGATACAGCAGCTGCTTCTCAAGTATATATGTCCAATTTGGTATCCCAGACTTTTTGTCCCTATCACACTTATGGGAGAGCTCATGCATTCATTCCTAGGATTCGCAGGGTGTGCGTCCACATAAGAAGAGAGATAAAATATATACCAGGGCAGTAACTTCATGCAGTTCAGGATGTCCTTCACTACATAAAGCTCTCCCAAGTGTGTAACTTCATACTACTGTCTGATTAGGTGATATAGGACAGGGTAGAAAAAATATCTGTTTGAGGAGGTGCTTCACATTTCATTTAATTGTTCTGGTGTCTAGGTCAACAACTTTCAGGAGACAGTTAATGGCAGAAACCTCTTTAGTAGCTTTGATCTAGCTATTTCAGTAAAATAGCACCCTCAGAGCATAGCATGGGACACGAGAGATTAAGTCACCCAGCACCTCCTGATCTTTCCACTGTTCACAAAGCCTGGTAGTGTCCTCTTAGTAATGCTCCTCTGCTAGAGCTGGGAGCTCTGCTAGACATCTCATTCCCTACCCATTGCTGTGACTCACAAATATTTTTAAAATGTTTAAGAAAAGGAGACCCCTAAGCAAAGAGAGTCAGAATTTCCTCAAGCTTGAGCTACTATATTTGCCAACTGCATGTAAAAGGCTAAATATTTTCCCATTGTACCTACACCAGAGACATTCTGTAGATACACAGATGGCTGGGCCCTTGCAAATCCAGCCAAGGGAGCGTATGCTGGTGCTTCGGGCTTTGAAAAGAAGCTGGAATGGGTCCTTTAGTCTGGTATTGGCAGCCAGCATCAGCATCTGGGTGGCTGGACGTAGTAAAGAGCCAAGTCTGGAAAGATTATTGAAACACTGGCCTTGCATGAACATTTCTTGATAGTAAATAGCTCAAACATGTACTTGGACTCTGCAGTAGAGAGCAGGCTAGAGGAGGCAGCTGAATGCTTTCTCTCTAGTTGTCTGCCAACATGTGTAAGCCTAACTATGAGCTGGGAAGCTTAAATCCAAGAGTGATCTTCGTGTCATTTAGCTATAGAGGCTGCCTGGGACCCAGTGCCTGGTTCTGGGCATCTGGCTGCCAGAAGAGGTGAGCTTGGAGTACAGCAGGTGCAGAGAAGTTAGATGCCAGGATAATAGAGAGCTTATATGTGCGAGGAAATTAAGGTGCCGTAGCTTGTCTGGCTTTGCAGATGAAGGCTGAAAGCGGACATGGACATCTTCTCTAAATACCTGTGGCAAAAGAAAAAAGCTGCTTCAAGGAAAGTATTACATTAGCAGCAGTCATATAGTCTGGGATTTTCTAACCATCAGAGTTACCAAGTTCTGGAATAGCATTTGAATTTGAACAGTTTTCAAAATAAGAATTTAATCAGCCTATGAAGGGATTATATCAAGTGTTTGCCAGCAACAAGGGACTGAATGCTCAGGAAATTCTCTCTGGTAGTATGTTCCCAAATTGTGTTCTGAAACACCTATATGAAGCTCAAAGATATAAGTGTACCAAAACATTCCTCAGGACTTCCCTAAGGAGTTTTCATCATATGAGAGAACTGAAAAAGTCCAGGCAATGCATGGAGCTCCTGCAATGAGAAGGAGATGATGGATGGGATGCATCTGATAGTGACAAATCTTGCAAAACCACAGAGCTAAAGAGCCTTTGTGATCAAAATGACTCATCACTGACTTTGGACCTGCCTAAGAGATCAGCAAAGGCCAAGAAATGCTGGGACCATTCTCAGGTGCCGTGAGACTGGTTACTTTGGACTTGAGCTTTTGGTTTGTTGCTGTAACTAGCTTTGTACACACAGAATTTTCACCTACCTCCCTGGGAAAGCAAGCAAAACACAGCAGTTTGAGGCAGAGAGTTCCCTCCCCAGGAGTGATGGTATGACCCTGGAGGTCTGTGCCATGCCTCAGAGACAAGTTGTTCCTGACTGAAACCACTTCAGTGGTTTTAATCTGCACCACCTGCTTTGGTAGGAATTATTGCAGACCCACAGGAGGTGGGAGAAAAGCCCACACAAATAGGTTTTGTTTGCACAGCTTTTCTTATTGAGTTTTGATTAGGAATACTGCTCTGCCACCCTCTGTCTCGATGGTGTCCCTTTTGCTGCCCATGGGGATACTGTCTGCTTCTCTGTTTCTCTTCGTACATCTGGGCATTTAATTGGCATTTAATTTATGAATGCTGCAGTACATTTTGTTGTGCTTATTTAAATCAAGCAGAGATCAAGCACTGTACAGTCACATGTAAAGGTGATGGCAGATGAGTGCTCATTATGTCATGCTGGATTTCTGCTTCACACTTGCATTTATATTTGCCAAATTACAGGCAGGAAATTTTTGAATTAATGACAAATATTTCCCAACAGTAGTAACTTAAGTGCCTGCACATGTTAAATTAACCATAATAATCTTGTCATAGTCATGAATTAATAACCTGCATCTCATTGGGCTTTTGAGAATTGAAGTAAAACATTTGTAGTATATTCAAAGAAGGGAGCCTGAGGACAAATGGGATGTCTCCAAATGGCTTTACATTCCCATCCCCACCATCCTATTCCCCATGCCAAGTAAGCCCCAAAGGCTATACAGGAACCTGAAAATTAGGTTTAGAAGGGGCAGAAAGGAAGAGATCTCCTCTGCAGAGGTGTGTCTCTTTCGGGTAAAGTGATTTAGACTTATTAATTCCTGAAATGTCTTCCTCTTTCCATTGCCAAGAGGGAGATGCTGCTGGAGGCAAATGTGCACATGAGATTTCTGACAGAGATCTTAAGCAGCAGGGAGTTTCACAAGGAAGGTGCTTATCATGGGAGAGGGGAACAGGGAGAACTTCTGTCCCAGTGGCAGAAAGGAGAAGAGACTGAGGGCAAGTGGCGATGTGGGAAAATTGAGACATTTCTCACAGTGTATTCCCCACCAATGGTCCATGGAACCCCTTCCAGTGAAGACCTGGGAAGCACGATCACGTTCCCTTTGCCTCCTGAGTTCCACCACGCCACAAGGTGCCATGGGAAGCTGGGCCCCAGGCCAGAGAGGGCACTTCAGTCTATGCCATTGGCTCCAGCAAAGCTGGACCAAGGGACAGGCCTGGAGCTGAGCATCGCGTCTGCATGACCGACTCACTCTGGTCGCTGCTCTGAGAGTTGCTGCTTGAAGAACACTGGGAGAAGCGTTTAATCTCTCTTGTGAGGAGAGGCTGCGGGAGCCGGGCCTATTTAGTCTAGAGAAGAGAAGACTGAGAGAGGATCTCATTAATGAATATAGATGTCTCAAAGGCGAGTGTCAGGAGGATGGTGCCAGACTCTTTCCAGTGGTGCCCAGTGACAGGATGAGCAATGGCTATATACTAAAACACAAAAAGTTTCACCTCAACGTGAAGAACTTCTTTACCTTTGAAGATGACAGTGCAGTGGAACAGGTTGTCCAGGAAGGTTGTGGAGTTGCTCTCTCTGGAGACATTCAAAAACCCATCTGGATATGTTCCTATGTCAACTGCTCCAGGTGACCCTACTTTGGCAGGGGGCTTGGGCCAGATGATCTCCAGAGGTCCCTTCCAACCCTAACAATTCTATTATTGTGTGATGTGCTTTCTGCTTCCCAGTCCAAGGGAATTAGTGGGCTTGTGCGGGTGGTATAGGGCACACTTGAGACTTGGGTCTGGATTTCTGACAAGGTGGCAGTAAAAATTGTTAGACTGCATTCAGAGTTTTGACTTTCAAAAGTCCACAAGTCTGAAGCAGCAGCTGGAGGTGATACATGCGGAATGACTTGCCAGAGGTTATATTTGCTGATTATTGCTGCAGGGAAGGAGTGAAGGAGAAAACAAGAATCTGAGCAAGTGGCAGTTATTTCCATTTGCTCATATCCTTGCTTTGGAGCACAGTGTGGTTTGGAGCATAGACCTGCAAGTAAATGAAATAAGAGCTACAGAAAAATATTTCCTCTCTTTCAAACATAAAGTAACAATTATGTCCTTAATGGATAATAAGAATAAAACGTTTGCAAGTTCATGTCATGAAGGCAGTAAATGACAAAAAATTAGGGTTCTTAAATTTGTGAAATCTGACTGTTTTTCTTACAAACTGTGGAGAAGGGTTCCAAGCAAAGATGAAGAGACTCAGCCATGATATTTATTGTGGCATGGACAGAAAGCAACCTTCTAGTCTTTTTGTGTAGGAAATTATTTGGATTTTGAAGTCCAGCTTAACTGGACTCCTACCTGAAACCTCTGAGGAAGTCATGTATTACAGTGACCTTGTGTTAAAAATCTCATGCTGTTTTTTCTGGAAGTGATGCTAATGTTACTGGTATGGAGGAAAGATAAAGGAGCCCATGGCTCATCTGTGTCCCATCAGGGCTCAAGAAAATAGTTATCATTTGAAGGCTGAGAGAGCCTAAATTAGGAAGTGTCAAAAGAGGCTAAATAAGGTCCTTTCCAAATAAAAGCCTGCCACATGTACTACCTCAGAGCAAGCCTTGTACAACAGTTGGACAAGAGGCTGTTCAGCTTTGCTTTTGACCTGTGGGGTTCAATGCAATAGGAATGTGGAATGTGTTTACAAGGTAGCAGTTATTGCTGAAATATGTGAGTGCTGTTGCCCGGGGAAATTTCAGAGGATTGTGACTGTGCTGACAGTGGCCGTACCTTTTGGACAGACCGTGTGGATGCTGGGGAGGAAACTGGTCTCGAAGTTTGCAATCTACAGAGGGAACGCAGGGGATGATGCTTCTCTTCCCCACCATGTCCCACTGCCATCCTATGGCTTCAGCTGGATCCTACTCCATTCTCACTGCTCCTTCGTGCTAGGATGACTCAGGAAGGCGAACTGGTCCTTGGGCTGGAGACATGGCTTCTTGTTATCCCTGCATCCGAGGGGACTCCAGGTTAGCACATGGCTGCAGCCAGTTCAGGAGAGCGGTCTGGGCTGAAATGAGGTAGAGCTGAGGACTGAGGGCCCCTGATGGCACCTTTCATAAGCAGGTCCTGGAAATCAGCCTGCTTATGTTCTGGCTAGTCTCAGCTGGTAGGCTGGTGTACCTCTGCCTGGAAGGGCTTAGGCTTCTCCTAGAAATACCTATTTCATTCTCTTCGCATTTCCTACTTTCTTTTTTTTTCCTCTCTATTTTAAATGTCCAATATTAAAACTATTCTGCACATGGTTCATGGATGATCTCAATAACTATTTCGTGCTTCCAGCACAAGAATTCCCCAGGAAGCTGGTAAAGCCTAGCTTAGTCTCTTTATTTCATTCACTCTCCTTCTTCCTTTAAGTTTGCCTAATTTTCACTGCACTAATGGCAAAATATTTGGAAGTAGGCCTAGGATATAACTACATTCTGTGTTCAGTTGAACCCAACATTTTTAAAAGATTTGTCGTTAACTTTTAAAGAAACTACACAAAATGATTGAAATTACTCTGTTGGCTACACCACACATTATGGACCTGTGAAAATTGGGCCAAATTCAGCTCTAGATGTTAGCAATTGACTTCCTTGCCTGGTTAACTTGGCCCACCACGTCTCCTTCAGAACAGCAGATAAAGCTGAACAAGGATCTCATTCCAGGTACTACTAAACACTTTCTGCATCTTAAACTCCCATTAACCTCTGCACTGTACAAGAACACCCTTACATTAGGCTAATTGATGGGGCAGCAGGTGTCAGTGAGCCGTTGCTCAGGGCCTGCTGTGCTTCCAGGGGAGACTTGCTTGTTCTTTACCACAAAAGAAGTGTGTGTGTGTGCGTGTGAGTGTGTGTGTGTATGTAGGTCAAAAGACAATTTATTGTATTCATGGTTCCAAAAAAGCAAGGAAGGATCAGTGAAAGCCCTGCTATATTTCTGTGAATTTAAAGGCACTGAGACCTTATAACACTGTTGATATTTCTGCTCATTCTGAATACCAAAAGACCTGGTTTAATTATTTTTGTGAAATAGCTTCAGGAATGTTCCCAGTGCTGAATTCAACAGTAATTGCAATTGCAACATGTAGAATCAAATGTAATTTTGTTCTAACTAAAGAAAGACATTTTACTTTAATTTTCTATTGCTTTTGAAGGAGAGGCACAGTGAATTTTTAATACTTCACTGACCCTTGACTCTGAGTGATGTTAGCCTGCTATTGTAAAAAAAAGTATGAACTCCTTCAGAATGTTATTAGCAAAATACTCTATGTGAACACTTGATATTATTTAAGTTAAAAATACAGATTGTGCTCCTATCAGTAAAAATGGCTAGTACAAACCTAAAAGTCTGGTAATGTATTGAGCTGTTTGTGCTCGTAAATATAGCAGAAGATTTCTGGTAGGCAGCTAGCTGGGGGAGATCTTGTGTCTTTGTATAAAACAGCTATGCATTTATTATCCCTGCATGCTGAGGAAGAAGGAGAGCCAATGCGGCTTTTTTACTTTAACAGTTCTCTTAATAATAATGCTTTCCATGCTGGTAGAATAAATCTCCTGGCCCCTTCATTAAATCACAAAAAATAAAGGACCGAAAGCAAGACGGAAAGGCTTACGGCATAGGAATAAGACATTTCACATGAGTTTGCTTTATTCTTTATTCTGCCAATGCAGACTCCTCTCCCCACCCCCCTCCCTGTAATTCTTTTATATGGTTGTTTGCTTTGCTTTGGTTTTGGTTTGTTGAGGTTTTTTGTTTGTTTAAAGAAAGCATGCAAGTCAAGTTAAGGCTTTTCCTGTGAACAAAATATGACCTTTGTGAAGGTGTATACCCTCAAGTTACTGGGCTCTATCAGGGAGGAAAGTTCCCTTCACCCTTCTGGAACAGCCTATTTCCTGCACTATCCAGGACACCAGACTGGGCAGTCCTAGTTATGCCTTCTGACCTCTTATGTTTGTGTGTTCTGTAGCAATGCACTATTTTAAAAAATAAAAAACTCACCCCTCAGAAGCTGCTTGGGAGGAAAGTTTATTTTGTGGAGTGTTTCTCACTTCTCTCAGAAATGCTGAGGAAAGGAAGGACTTGGGGAGGAAATTCTTGGGGGGGGGGGGGGGGGGGAAGGTAGAAAAGGAACCCTCTCCCTCCCATTCCTTGGAAATGCACTGTGCTTGTAATAGAGAAAGGAATGTGCTGTTGGCAGGGGTATGGCAGAAGGGCTGATGAGGATCTGATGAGAATCTGCACAGCCTTTGGAATAACAGGGGCAGATGCACCAGAGTAGTTTGGGCTGGTTACTCAAAGGAAAACACACACTGCCCAATAGCAGTGAAAGACTGAAAACAACTGAATGCTCACAAAACCCTGAAAGGCTTGGGAAGATTTTTCTGTTGTAGCCCATAAAGCCTCACATGCTATTCATGGCAGGCTTTGCCCTGTTTGCACAAAGGCTCGGGCTCCAAGCCCATGCAGCAAACTCTATCCTATCTCCTCTCTCCAATCTTCCTTTTAGCAGGTATTTTATTACATGACATCCGTTGATGTCTCTTCTCAGTGATCACAGGGACATCCAGCCCCACCCTATATTTACATCATATGCAACAGGAATTTGAGTGATAGATGCAAGTACTGCAAAGGCAAGGGCTGATGCAAAGGGGCAGTAGTGTGTCAGTAGTTATACATTGCTGGTCTGTGTGGCACACCTTGGTATTCTTCCACCTCCACCCATATTGGGGGTGGAAGAATAGCAAACTCTGGCTCAAGGAACAGCATTGGAAGAGATATGTGCTGGTGCAACTGGCTTTTATTAGTTATTTCTGAGAGAAAACGCAAATCACTGACAGCTAGCTCTATTCATTTTGACAGTGGGTGGGAAGAGGATCAGAGGATCCCTAACCGGCAGAGTTTGAAAAGAAAAGGACGTTGACTTTGTGTTTAGGCTGGGTGTTCTCACCTGGATGCTGGCCTAGGACCCATGCAGCCATGGAGAGGATGCTGGCAGCAAAGACACGTGAGCCATCCTTGCTCTGAGCACAAGGAGTGGCTCACAGGCTCTCACCACACCAATGTGCTTATGCAATATGCAAATTTTCTTTTAACGTAAGAGCATGCCACAAACATCGCATTAGCTGGAGAAAAATGTTAGCCACAAGCAAAGAAACAAAACCTTTTATTAGCCAATAATGCAGATAAGAAAAGATGGGGAAGGTGTACCAGCTTCAGTGTGAGACAGATGAAAATGGATAGCAAACTATCATTTTGACAGCAAACCATTTGTGAAAATACCACATTTTGATGATGTTCCCATGGACATCAGTCAGTGTTAACAAGTAGGTGCTAACAGCATCTGCACTAAATTATTAGAACAAGCAAAGAACACATGAAGTCATAGACTTCGCAAAGCAATACTTTTTGTTTACTGATTCACACAATATGAACAAAATGGGAGGAGATGATTGTCTGCCCAATTTTGAAAACAAGGCAAAGTTGTATACAAAAAGTGAAAGGACGTTTTTCTTCCTGGTTTGGCATGAAGTTAATTTTTGATATTTTGTATAGACTTGGTAATAGAAACCAGTGCAGTTTTCTCAGAAAATGTCTTCTCTGGGTAAGTTATTTTTAATAATTCACTCATGATGAGGACACAGCTAGAATATGTACAGATACTACAGAGATGCTGACATATGGTAGAAAGGCAGTGTGACCCTTCAGTCCCAGTGCTGGGACTCTGGAAAAAACTTCTAGGATGGCTGTGTGTATGTAAGCATGCACTCAGGTGCATTCGTTCACTTGATTTAAAAATTGGAGGCCAGTGAAAAATGAAAAGTGAAACTCCTTTGACCTAATGAGAGGTCTGAAGCAGGAAGATGTATGACTTTGGAAATGAGGTTGCAGTTGTTATGAAATTCTCCTGTCTTTTTTGTGAGCTTTTTGGATGTGTTTATACAGACTAATCAGATTCCCAGAGACCTGCACCTCACTCATATGGACATTCCTAATACCTGGGCTCATATGTGCTGTGCTAGCTCAGGGGCAGCACTTCACTATGCTTCTTAGACCTCCTGCTGCAGGTAGTTTATCTTAGAAACAAAAGCTGAAGATGATGGATGCCTTTTGGAAATGATTTTATAACTGGACATACTGTGAGAGATTTAGTTTTGGCTAGGCTCAAGCATTATCACTTGGGAGCACTGAAAGTTGTTTGAGAGTTTGAAAGGAGGGGACAATTATCTCTATTAGCAGGAGGAGGTCTGAGCAGAGAGGTGAGTTGAACAGCAAGGTTTCTTGACCTGTGTGGATACCTACCTGCTGCCCTATAGTTCCTTCTGCCACACCCCATTGCGCAATGTTTTCAGCACAAGGTCTCCCCTGGCTGCAGGGGTAAATCTTTGCTTGGGAGGCAGGTGATCACAACACACTTTTGAGCTTGTGCTATGCCAAGGTATGGCACCCTGGGGCTGTGTCCAGGTGGTGCTCTTGTTAATGCACATGCCAGAGAGCTGGGGTGTCACCAGGGTTGTGAAAGCACTGCTGATGTGCCTCAGATGGCAGAGGACCGTGGCAGGCACCCTGGGCTTGCTCCCTCTGGAAACTTTGAGCTGTCCCGCTCCTGCAATCCGAGTGACAGGAGAAAAGGCTTTGTGGCCTCTATGGTGCCTTCTTTTCAGATCTGAGTCCTCAGAGAGGGGGAAGATGAGAAAAAGCTGCCTCAGCCTTTGCCCCTGGAATTTAGGATGGTTTTTGGTTGTTTACTCTCTCAGGTAGAGGAGTATCTCTGAGTATTTGGGTTTTCTTTATATCCCCAGAATCCATGCTTTTTTTTCTTGTTTTTTTCTTCCCCTTCAAGTCTTCAAGGCTGTATAACACCAGTAGGAATGCTAGTGTGTATCACGATGTTCGGAGAAAAGGGCAGCTCTTCCTCTCATGTGAAATAATTTCCCTCAATTCAGATTTTTTTAACTCCTCATGTTTCTTTGTCTATTAGAAAAGAGATATTCTTATACAAAATAGAAATGAAAGGTGTAAATTGCTGTTGTTTGGTTTTTGGATACACAGTTTTGAGTATACTGCCATTTGGAAGGGATAGGAAGGGGAATAAAAATCTGTTACCCTGCTATATTCTATCTCTATTCTCTGCAGTTGCATAGTCTCAGATGTATTTCTTGTATCATATTTGGAAAGGACCTAGGAAGGAAGAAGGAAAGTGAAAAAAGTCTCTGCTGGGAAAAGTCCAATATAGCAAAAATACTGTTATAAACAGGTAATAATTAGCAATTCGTCATCAGGTATTTTTGCCTTAAAAAAGCTCATAATAAATTGATAAACCAAGTACCTCTAGTATTCTGTTGTGAAAAGAACCATACATACAATAAAGAGGAAAAAGGTGTGACTGCCGATGGTGTGGCAAATCTTGCCCTGGCTAACAAGGGAGAACCGAGGCAGGTTGCTTCTCTAGGATGAAAATCCTGCTGAGTTTTGAGATCACAGGATGATTTAATTAAGTGATGGACTTCAGTAAATCCTTGGGGAAACTGGAAATGAGAAAGCTCGGCAGCCAAGCCTCTAGATCCAAGCATAAGTGCACAGTGAATACCACCCGTCCCAGTGGGTGCTGATTCAAAGCTGCTGGATTTTGTCAGTATTTCGTTGCACAGCTCTTAAACTTGTAGGCCATTGTAGGCTTTAAACAAAGCTTTGAGGGCAAAAAAATTTAGCTCCAGAGCAAAAACTCCAATCTCTGTTTACATCAGGGAAATGACAAGCATTTACAGTCATACCAAGGATAAACTCTGGATTTTTTTGTTTCTCCTCCTAAGTACCATGTTTTAATCAAATCTTTCCTATGATGAATGTATTAATACTGGAGGGTTTGTAGCAGATGTTGAGCAAAAGGCTTGAAAGATAGCATTAAAATACATTATACTGAAGGAAAAAGGGAAGATATAAATAGTATGGTTTTGTGAGTTTATATATTTGGGAAAGAAAATAGGATTATCTCCTGGTGTTGAAAACCAGTGTTCCTCTGACAGTGCAAAGGAAGCATTTAAAAGGAAAAGCAGCTTCTTCCATGCTAATAAAAACATCACAGTAAATTTTAAGGTAGAAATGAATGTGATTGTCTACAGCTAGGTTTGGTGAGACACTAAGCCAGGCAGTGCCTGGCTTGCGGAGCATCACAGAGGGATCTCTGGCAGCTGCTGGATGCTCAGCAAGGATCAGTATCTCTTCACACCGTCTTGGGATATTGCTCCAATGCAAACCATCACTTGGCAGAGCGCTCAAGTAAGCAGCTAAGTGTCAGCTTCAGTGTTTGCTCAAAACCAGGGTTTGCTAAAAATGAATCTGTTGACTTCTGAGCATGTTTCTGAAAACCTGAACACCAGCACACTGCCCAGAAGCATTTTGCAAGTTCTTCCAGTCCCCTCTGCTACCTGCTGATTCCGCCCCCCATGCTGTTCTCAGGTTAAGGAAGCATGTGTGCATTCATCCCTTGATGCAAACAAATCTCCCCTTGGTAATAGCAGGCACAAAACTCTTCCTGCATCCTTGGTATGGGGTGGGTGGCTGCACCTCGCTGCCCTTGTCATAGAGTATGTTTGCACAACACAGTGGCTGCTGCGAAGGCTGCTGTCACTCCTACTCCATGTCACCCACCATTGGCCTGGGACAGTCACACCAAACCCTGGGTTTGGGCTGGAAACTTGTCTTTTGAACTGAAAACTAAATCCTTATGGTTGCACAATGAGTTGAGAGGCAGTTTTTATAAAAGCTTTACAGTCACCCCACTGCAAACCCAGTATTGCTTACCTGACCCAAACTTACAGGATTTATTTGCCATAATTTAAAATAACCATTTCCTTTCTGAGGATAAGAGAGTCTCTGGGCTCCTGCACAGGAGGAAGAGGCCACTGGTACTTGTGCCCAGTGTCTCCTTCACTCAGGTGCCTCTGACCCACACCTTGGGTTGCTTTCTGCCTCACTCCAAAGTTATCCTACCTGGACAACCTTCCTCCCTGCACACAGCCTGGGTCTCTTGGGCAGCTCTCCCACAGCAAAGCAGCCAGCTTTTCCCCCGGGTGACACTCAGCTGCCTCGGGATGACTCCGGCAGCAGTGGTGGGACCTGGTGTTACGGAAATTACGCATGCCAGCTACAATACCTGGGTTCGACTGGGTTTCCACTGGATCAATAAGCTGAAATACAGATTCCTCTATAAAAGTGCTTTTCATTAATAGCATTGCAGCCTCAGTTGGGCATCTCTCAAGAGGGTCCTTGAACAAAGAAATCCCTGGTTGACCTGCTAAAGCAGTACATGGACAAATAGTATATTTCAAACAATCTTTGTGTGTTTTGCCAGCAAGGAACAAATCATTTATGTGTTGGGCAAGTTTAGAACCTCCAGGTAATATAATATCTTCCTAATTTTCTCTTTGTCACTCTGACATGTGATCCCTAAAATAGCTGCAGATGTCAGAGGCACCAGAGTCCACAAATACGCTTGCTACTATATTTTATTATAATAAAAAATAATAAAATAGTATTAAGATTCTGGAGTCATTCCCCTGTCCCTCAACAGAACCCACTGCAATCTTTTCCAGTAGTCATTGGATGTTATGCTGGTCTCTGTCTACATCCCTGTGCTTTAGTTCAATTTACTCGTCTCCTCACAAGCTCTAATCACACTTTGGCAATTATCTCTGTCTGATTATTACAGTCCCAACCAGGATCAATCTGAGGCCAGACAGCCCAACTTCCCCTTGCCAGTAGGGTCAACTCCACGTGTTTTTTTCAATTGTTTTATCTTGGTCGCGTGGATGGCACAACTCCTTCAGCAACAGGCCAGCATTGGCCCAGGATGGCTCATATCCAGAAAAAATAATATAAAATAATGATACACATTGACCTGCATCTTCCCTTAACCTAGGAATTTGATTTCTCCTCATAACGAAATCCCCAGGATTCCAGAGCTGATGGAATATGAGTACCACATACACAAATACACAGTGGCCAAGCACCTCCTTCCTCACAAGCCGGGGCTCCAGCCCTGCACCCTTGCAAGAGACACAGCAGTGGAGGGCTGCCTTCCTTGGGTCTTGGGAGCTTTTTGGTAAGACACACTAATTCTAAAATATGTTAGGAAACAGCAAAAATGGAGTGAGCCTGAAGAATTGCTGCATGAGGACAGAAGGGGAATGAGTATCTTGCTTCAAGACGCATGACTGGCAAGGAGAGAGCCCATTAAGGTTCAGTGTCCTTCTGTTTCCTCCAAGTCAGGAGATTTATGCTGCAACCCTGATCACATATTAGTGTCCCTCAATGTTTGGGCCATCCAGTGGAAACACTCTTTGTGACCTCAGATGTCACAAAATAAATCACACAAATCTTTGCACGCATTATGGCAGAGCTAACTTTTTTTTTAATTGGTTTTATTCTCTAGAAATTTGGCTGCCAAGGTTTGGGACAGGAACATAATTCTGGTTTGTCAGGAATGTAATATACTGTCTGATGGAATTTTGCCAGAGGGAACATGTTCATACTTGCCTGCATGTTTCAAACAAATAGTGTCACTGTGTGGGGATTTATCCCCCAGTGGCTTTGCTATTGAGAACTAGTGAAGTATGGCATACAAACATTTGGATAAAAAAAATACACCCTCACCTGAGTACATCTGGATGCAGCAGAGTGATGCCAGTGAGCCACAGATGGGGATGTGAGTTATGTCATCCATAATTTATACAGAGACTGTAGGATCCCACTTCTGGATGTGTGTAGCTTATAGATACTACAGGGCATGCATATAACAGCTGAAGCTTTAAAGGTATTGATTTACATTCCTGCCATTGCTACTGCAACGTGACAGCAGGAATCTGAGACACCCTGTTTAACAATTGAGTAGATATGCCACAGCCCACAGTACATATTTATCTGTCACCTCCCAGTGGACATTTACTTTAAAAATAAAGGTATCCTAGAATCACAGAATTGTTTGTGTTGGAATGGACCTTAAAGAACATCTAGTTCCAACCTCCCTGCCATAGGCAGGGACACCTTCCACTAGACCAGGTTGCTCAAAGCCCCATCCAGCCTGACCGTGAACACTTCCAGGGGAGGGGGATCCACAGCTTCTCTGAGCTACCTGTTCCAGTGCCTCACCACCCTCATCCATGTTTGTTACTAGGGTAGGTTCCTCATTAATTCTCTGTACTTAAGGCAGATGTCCTTGACCAAAAGTTGCTCACTCTCGTGTTTGTGTTAATTCTGATTTGGTCCTGGTGGGTGGTGGCAGGGGGTGTTTTACACCCAAGGTGTGGGTCCGTCTGGTGCAGAAGCCCCGGAGCTGCCAGGCAGTAGAGGTGCCTTTGCTGTGGCTGTCCTGCAGCCGTGCGCTGTGGCACTGCTCAGGTGGCTGTGGGTGGTTCAGGCGATGTGCTGTGTTTTAGATTTGAGTAATAAAGGTTTCGTTTCCATTTCACTAGCTCGTTGAATTTATAAGCTTTGTTTCTTAAGTCTCCTGGTACTTCAGTGGAGCAAAACAGCCACAATATACTCACCCTCCCATCCAGGTTGTGGCATGAGCATCTGTCACCATTACAGCCCAAAGAGTGACTCTACAGCATTTAACTCACTATCCAATCAGTGGCATCCGTGACTTTATTCTCCCTTGACCATGAAATTATGGCTCTCCAGATGAAGAAAAGAGAGCACAAACAGACTACTGCATGGCAAATGCAATTTAAATTACAGATATACTGTCTTCAGGCTTTGGAGATGTATAGTTTTGCAGTTATTTTTTAATTTAGGAACCTTAATAAGAAAAGTAGTATTTTGCTTCCGAAAAGTAAAGAAGAGAGAAGAAAATAAGAAAATCTGTTGTTTTATTTTCACTTGTATTTCTCTGTTAGTAATTCTCCCTAACTGTTATCTATTAAAAAAAAAAAAAAAAAAAAAAAAAAAAAAAAAAAAAATTTTTTTTTTTCCAATTTTTTTTAAAAAAAAAAAAAACNNNAAAAAAAAAAGAATAGAAAGAATCAAAGAATCATTATCTTTTCCCAAGTTTCTTTAAAAAGAAAAAAAACTACAATCTGTAGAATACTTCAAATAGGATATAAATATGGTAAAAATACACGGGATTCTCTACTATTGTTACTTGTACACTTACTCAAATGCTGTAATTTTGTCATTTTGTCTCTGGTCCTGAATGGGCTGAGAAAGGGAGAATCAAAGCAGCCCACGTCCTCTGACGCATGTTTTTGGAAGTATTCAAGAATTCACCAAACTCAGTCTTCAGACAGGAGAGGCTGGTCGACTAAACTGTCATGTACTATCGTCTTCTGAAAGTGGAAATAGTCTGTGGAGTCTATTATACCCTAGCCTAATAAGTACCATATGGGATATTTTTATGTTTTATGTATATATTATGCATATTTATATATACATGTATGGAGACATATATTATGTAAGCATACACATGATATTCTATTCTATATTTTTGTATTTTAGTAACTTGCCTGTAATATGTGTACACATATAGTGAAGTACTGTTATTTTGTTGATATGACTAACGCTTTTTGTATCCCCTTTAGTGATTGCCACATGAGTTCCTCAAGGATAATGGACTCTAAGATGAGAGAAGCTGAAGGAGATGGAGAGGACAATTCAGGTAGAATTTCTCCCTTCTCCAGTGAATGAAAAGTGCTGTGACTTCTTGAGCCTCTATGCCTTTGCTCTATCATAGAAGTGAATTTGTTTGCTTAGAGAACGCATTCTGCCTTTCTCTTCACCTGTTTCCAAGAGCTGTTACATGTTTTCAGCATTTTCAGAGGCTTGAAATAAGATTTTTGTAGCATCTTGTGACCAAGCTAACTTTTTTACCCAACAAGATCCAAGAGTAAGTGAAATGCTGACAGGAATGCCTCACAGTGCTGTCATACCAGCTTAAACGGGCCAGGCACAAGCTGTTGGAATTCTTGTACAAAACACTGATTTAATTTTAAATAGTTTCCTTCACAGAGCTTGCAACTGATCCTAATTTAGGTCTTTCCTCACTGAGCAGACTAGAATTACTTTTCAAGGTTATTGCTTGATTCCTAGATGAATATTTTGTGATCTATTGAATCTTGTAATTAGCATTCAAAATATTCTCGATGTATTATAAACCCAACATTTTAAAAGCTTTAGCCTCTTGACACTGTGCATTCACCTATGTATGCCTTTTCTACATTTAAATTGGTTTTGGTAGCATTGCTCTTATCGTCACTGTTTAGCTTGCTGAACAAAGGCAGTGGGTTTCCAAGAAATAATTTCTTTTTCGTATCCCAGGCAGTTAAGACCAAATTTTTCCTTCACAGTTTAATTACTTCAAGAGGCAAGTAGAAACTCTATTAGGAATGATTCTACACCACTGGTTATTTCTTATGTCTCAT
Source organism: Rhagologus leucostigma (assembly GCA_013397725.1). NCBI lineage: Eukaryota > Metazoa > Chordata > Aves > Passeriformes > Rhagologus > Rhagologus leucostigma. The sequence continues at coordinate 1,093,806 of VZTD01000832.1, read as the reverse complement.
AAACATTGCAATTCATTCTCCGAGATAACAGTAATTTCATACTATCAGTATAGTCTTGAAAGACGTTAATGCAAGAGTGGACTGTATTGCATTTTCTAGGAAAAAATCCACCTATGCAAAAAATTATAAAGAAATGTTATTGTTCAAAAATTTGCACATGCTGCTGGTTGCATCTTCTTTATGTTTCTTCACTTAGGAAAGAAAAAATCAAAGTTCAAATCTTTCAAAAAGTTTTTTGGTAAAAAGAAAAGGAAAGAGACATCATCTTCTGTGAGTAGCAGTCTGAAGTTGTGCCAGTCAACAAGTGATGTCGCAGCCTCTCATGACATGCGCATTAGTTACGACTCTGAAGATGAACTTGAGTAAGTCTTTGGACTCTGTCTGGTAAACAAATACAAAATTGCTACAATGTTTGTAGATTAAAGACACCCCAGAATTGCCTCCTCCCCTTGTTCAGAATGCTGTATTTCCAAATAGTTGCTTTTCCCAGGAATGTATGAATTAAAATGGCTGATGAGAGGCAAATCAGAAGGGAATTGGATGGGGTGTAGCAAGAAATTATTAATGAAAAAAGCTTTCATTTAATCATAAATAAGCCTTGTGTTATAATTTCAAAAGAATGTAATTCTCATCTTTAAAAATGAATTAGATACTCAGTTTATATCCTACCAGGATTGTCGTATGTTCCTAAAATGTAACTGCTAAGGATTGTTAGACAAATTTAGATGCCTTACCATTTACGCCATGGTTTGAAAGCAAGGAAGGAGTAACAGGATGACTGCAACTGAAATCAGCAGGATTCAGAAGCTCTGAAGCCTTTTTTACCTCTCTATACATGGGATTCATCTGACCAAAGGAAAAATCTCTGCATTTGAGTTATAGAACCACAGATTCATAGAATGGTTTGAGTTGGAAGGGTCTTCAGAGATCATCCAGTTCCAACTTCTCTGCCATGGACAGGGATAGTTAGTTACCAGCTGCCTTTTATAATCAGAGAAAAGTCAGCCTTGCTAACAAAGCTTGTATCATCTTTATGCATGAAATAGGCTCTGGAAGTGCCTATATCTCCCCACTGAATGTAAACAGGAGCCTGGGATAACCAACTCCAATGTAAATAGCTGTGATTTGATGTCTGAAATTAGACCAGATGAGTCCCATCCTGTGTATCTCTTTGCCTCTGAAAACCCTGTCTTCATCCAGACATTGCAAAAACGTTACTCACTACGAAAGATAACCATGAGAAACCTGGTCTGAACATTCAGATATGTCTCTGGATGGAGAGGTGGACTGAAGAGCCCCTTGGCTAACTAAAAAGCAAGTCTTTGCATTGGTGGATGTTGTGCCTCTCAGAATAAGCCTCCTGGTCCTCAAGCAGGAGGTGCTGCTGCGCCCAGGAATGGGAAAGGAAACCATCCCAGCCATTTAAAACATTATTCGATGTGGCCACCAGGCAGCGCCAAACAACCAAAAGAAATTATTAACAATTAATTCTTTTTTTTTGCTTTGGTGGTTTGGTTTTGTTTGTTCTTTTCTTTTAGCTTTCGTGGCATTGGAAATAGTAATGTTAGTTAGTACAGCTTGAAGCCCTAGGAGTTCTGGGCTGACAGCACCAGGTGGTGTGTAGTGGTGTTGTTTCACAACTTATTTACAAGACGTGGATGATGAGATTTTCTTTCCCCCATGTACAGCTCAACAAGGGCATGTCTGAGTGGGTGCTATCTCTGTTTTGGCCATATTCCTGTGCTGTAACTTGAAGGGTTGTTACATTATTTTTTCTTAATATTTATTTAGAATAGGCGAAGACCAGGAAATTATTTGAAAGGAAGGAAAATTAATTTGAACACTCTTAATCTGAGGAGACATGTAGGGTACCTCCATTACGTGTCTGGGAGGGATGCATCTGCTAGAAAGAGGAAATGAGGATGGAATGCTGGGATAAATGTGCCCATGCAATGACACTGCCAGTGTGGCTGCCACCCTTGTTAAATATTGGTGCCCTGACTGGCACCTACTCCGCAAATTGCTGTAGATCTGTCTGACCTTGGATGCATTGCAGAGATCACATTTGCACTTAGATACATTGTTCTTCTAATGTCGCTAATGCATCAAGCAGAAGTAGCAGGCTTTCCTTCCTTCTGCAGCAAGAATGTAGATCAACTCTTTCCTGCTATTGTTTTATCAAACATATTTATAGCAGCCATTACGAGGAAAATATTACTATCTGCCATGTTTGTTTATGTTTGTCCTCAATGTCCCTATGACAGTATCTAGGATCCAGAAATACAGTTGTTTTTTCTTTTCTGCTCAATTAACTTGATAGTTACATGAACGCAAACAATTCCATATTTGCACTCATTTGCCATTTCATAGCTCCCTGATTTAAAAAATTTGAAAAAGGTACTCTTACAAAAAATGATGTGTACACACATTTCTTGTCCCTGCTCGGTCAGGGTAGGAGCTAAGCTGAGGAAAATGAGCACAAGAAACCTCCTATCTGCCGGCTGTCTGTCTGTGGGCCTCCTCTACCATTCTCATAAGGAAACAAGGTGCTCATATCCCACATGCACCATTTGCTAAAGAAGTTACACAACACATGCATCAGAAGTCGGAAACAGAATATGAGAGAAACTGCCCACAAAGCATCTCTCACTTCCTCTAACTAGGCCACAAGGATGCCCATGAAAAAATGTGTCTCACAGGCACGTAAGAGAAAATCCAAGGGATCTTGATATAGAGCACTGCACCTTTTAAGGATTTATGCAAATGATTCCATGTAAGGACTACATTGCCTGGAATGTTTTTGCTAATGATCTATATGGCAGAGAAACTCTAAATGCTGTACCACATTTAGATTGTAAAAGGTACTTATTCTTCCTATGGTAATGGTCACTCATTTGCAAGACATGGTCTTAGATTAGCACGAAATGTCAGTACAGGTTCGTTTATGTGAACTCTCTTCATTTTGCACTTGGGCTTGCCTATGGCACTGTGACACCACCCAGCTGCTGGCTTCCACCCAAGGGGCAGTAGCTTTTTCCATAAGATATAACTTATCTTCTGGGGTTAAACTGTATTTAACCTTGATTCAGTTTGTTAACACGACAGATAACAGCATTTACAAATGATTTTTTGGGTTTTAAAGGTGTTACTTAGATTACCCTGAATGACTGTATTGTATTCATGGAGAAGTCTGGAATCTTGTGTGTGATGTATGCTGTGCATACCTGTCTCCCATTCCACATTCAATGGACTACTTGAGTCAAGAGAAATGGCAAAAAAGTTTGCATGTTTTCACTCATTTGTTATATTATTCTAGGACACATAAAGGCATTATGGGAAGCAGAGCTTTGTCACATGATAGCATTTTCATCCTTGAGACTGGGCAAGAGCCTGCAAGGCCAGTAAGAGTGTTTTCTCAAGAAAACATTTCTGATCGGATTAGAGCTTTACAGGTAATTTACACAAGATAATTTTTTTTCAAATGCAAGAGGTGGAATGTCTTTCCAGGCTTGATTTTTTAAAATATTATTTGTGGTTGAACGTTTGATTAGTACGTAACATCTGTCTGCAGCTTACATCAAATACTGCATTTGTTAATTAGCCAGCAGTATCCTGTCTTGGTTCTACGTAAGTGATAGCTGGAAAATGGGTAGTTTATTTGGCTCCCTAAGAGAATGTGTAAAGTCAGATGTCCTGTGCCCTGGATCATTCAATTGTGAAGTTAAAATAATGGTAACTCATTGACCTCAGCTAAAAAAACTGTTCTGGGGAAACCTCTATCACTATCATAAGCTAATGTATTTTATGCCACGCTGAAGCTGAAACTCCAGCCTACCATGAAATTGGGACCTCCACCTCCATTTGGACTTCATGCCAAGCGAACAGAGGATGCTGGGACCAGTTCTGAAGATGATGGATTACCCAGGAGCCCTCCAGAAATGTCTTTGCTTCATGAAAACCTAAACTCAGGCATGAGAACAAGAGTGAGTAGTTCCAGTGTTGACAAAAATGAGTGTATAATGACTTCTTTTACCTATGTGTGGAAGGTGGAATAAAGTATTTGGTGTTATGTATCACTATTTTACCTCTGAGCAATTCAGAAATACCTTATTCCAACTGGGAAAACACTCTATGTAAACAGCTACTTAGAATCTGCGTCCTGTTAAAATACAAATATCACACCAGAAAATGCAGAACTAGGAAGAAGAGTATGTGTTTGTGTGCATGCATGGCAATACTGTGTTTTTTATACAGACTACAAAGAGCTGCCAGGCATAAAAAAAATAAGGCTGAAAAATCTATATTCCTCCTTGAGTGTGTTGGTAAGAGAGCTCTCTAATGTTCTTCTAGATTGTCACTGGAAGAAGAAACATAAAATAATCTAATTTTTTTTAATGATAGTTTTGTTAGACATTATTTCATTCTTTACCTGCGTGTCTTACACTTTATGTTTGCAGTGTCCTTGCTAATCCTTAAGACTACAGAGAAAAACAACTTACATTGTCAGTACCTTTGTGCACTTTGTGTAGATGGTTTCTGCGATTATATCCACCTTGTTTGTCATCTTTTACTGAATCTCTTCCTCATTCCATCCCACAGTTCTCTGACTCTCACAAGCACCTTAGCTCTTTGAGTTTAGCTGGAACAGGCAGTGAAGAAGAAGAACAGGTAACTTCTGCCAAACGTATTAAGGGACAAGCAATTATCCATAATAGTTTTTAAAAGAAATACAGAAAATATTACTTTGTTGCCTGTGTGCTGCAAAAAACAGCTTTGTATGCATGTAATTGCCTGCCTGTGTTTGCGGTTTTAATGCCTGTCTAACATAAAAACTATGATTATTTATCAACATAATTCTGATGCAAAGTAATCTTCCATTGATAATAATTAAGGTCTCTAGAAAAGCTCATATCCTTTAGCAAACTTTATAGACATTATTTAATCTCCAAGCACAACCAACCAGATTTAGACACTGAAGCAGTGTCTGTTTTTTGAAAGACAGGAAATTGCAGTACAGGCTGTTTGACTTGCATGCATAGGATAAGGGAGAAAGCTTATTGAAGAGATGGGGACAAGCTCTAGATCCTCTGAAATCTGCCCAGACCCTGCTTTAAGTACAAAGTTACCTCAGACTGACACAGAAAGTGTTTGCCTGACGATAGTGGCTGACACTGCTGCTTAGGAGTCTGAGTTCAGCCTTCAGTTGGATTCTGGCTGTGAATTTTGCTGAAGTGATGTTTTTCAGAGCTCAAGTATAGGCGCATGGATGGCTTTCTTCAATCAGCAGCCAGCCGTTCCGGCTGATTAAAGGGCTGTTTTGAAAAGCTCTGAAGAGTCCCTTTTAGCTGTCCGCAGCTGGGGTCGTGGTGGAAACAACACAGGGGGTAGAGGGAAGAGCATTTTCTAGAAATAGGAGGAAGGGTGGAGGGAAATTGCAGAAATGAAATAGAGAAACTGGTCCTGAGCTGACCACTTCTTGGCAATTATGCAAAATGTATTTCAGGACCAGCTGCAGCAGGGCTTAGAAAACATTTCTGGCCTTACTCAGATTCCACGTGAAGCTGTTTGAAAAAACTGCTTATATGCAGTGCAATATTAATATTTTTGAAATAAAAACAATGGAACACATGAAGAAAATATTTCTTGAAAGCTGTTATGGGCTCACTGTAATTGTGTCCAGTCCAGACGCATGTTTGCTAAAAGAGGATTTATGTCTCCCTGTTGTTCCATTAACATTACCTTCTGACTCACTTGCTGACTCCTGAGTCGTGGCGGTGACGACACAGTTGCTTAGCTTTTTCCACATGCCCTATCATTTAGCTCAGAGTTCTCTTCATCCCATGCCAGTTTGAGAGCGCAGCCAGAATGCAGCTCCATCTGAAGGCTTTCCTCCCAAACCACAGGATCTACTACCTGGCATTTCAGAGAAATTAGCCCTGCCTCTAGAAGTCAGAGGAGACCAGTTCACAGGGCTGAGGAAATTTGCACAACACAGCCCTGAGGTTCTGGGCAGCAGTGACATCTTGCTCTGTCTTGGCAGCTTTTTGGGATTGAAGAAAGGAATCACAACTCTCCTGTCTAGGCTTTGGGGATGGGGTTTCCTCATGGCCCCCCACCTTGTGCCACCCAGCACGACCAGCTGAAGAATGACTGAGCCGTGTGCACATGAGATTTGGAGAAAGGTGTCTGCCAGCTCTTTCCTTCTCCAGTAGGCATTGTTAAAGGCAGACTTCATGGAACAAACAACTTCTGAAGCTGGCTCAGAGCTGGCATTCACTAAGGCTGCTGAAATTTAAGTAAGAAACCAGATTTTGGATTTTCCAGTGTAATGGCCAACACTGACCACTGCCAACGAGAAGACATGCAAAGTTTTTGAGGAAAAGCAGGAGCCAGAAGAAAGGCAGGCAAATAATGATGTGCCTTGAAAGAGAACATGTGCTGTGTTTTTATCATGAAGCTGAAATGTCAATGTATTCACTGTTAGGTACTAATGTATAATGCAGCCACCTATCGTTTGTTGTACATTAGTCATGTTTGACTACTATACTGCAGATATTGTAGAGTTAAAATTAATGAGAGCATCCATTATTCAGCATGTCTGAGCTACCTTCTTGTTCTTAAGTAGAAAGTATGATTAGAAGGTGTGGATCCAGCCTCTGCTGAAATGAATGGGACTTTTCCCCTCGCCATTGAGTGAGCTGTAGCAGGCCCTCACTACACTACAGAGTATCTTTTGGCTGCAGTGCATATTGCAGAATTCTACTTGCAGAAAATGCCAATGCTTCTTCCCTCCCAAAATAAAATGAACGCCAACCTGCCCTCCCCTTCTCCCATTCAACCTCCTTAGTAAAATACCAATTCCAGAAAAAAAAAAAAAGAAAGAAGAAAGAAGAATGCCCACAGAAGAAAGCATGACAAAGGAGGAAGTCTCCTCCCATGAAATGAACCAGAATTTCAAGCCTACAAAGGGAGTGCTGTCATGAGTTGTCAGAGGTCATGTTAATGCTGTGACAGATAGTTTGGAAATACCATTTTGCCTATTTGCAAAACTGAATCTGAGAGAGAGGAACCCTTTTTAGGGTAATTTTTAATAAATTTCCCAGTGTCCTTTTTGCATCATCCCTGGAACTAGAGTAGTTTTTGGTGAAGCTCACAGGCAAGCTGAATTCCAGATTTATGAAAGTACAACACCCCTTGCAGCATTCAGGAGCTGTTTCGGGACGGGTTATTGGCCTCTAGTAGGAATTATCCATCACTTCCTTCCCTAGAACAGTCTACTAATGAAATTTACATTTCCGGTAAATGCAGATATAAATACGTGAGGTGAAAACACAAGTTGACTTAAGTGTCAATGCCACTAATTTTTAATTCTTTTGTCTTTAGGAGGGTATTGTAGATTTGGAAGGGACCTGTTGACATATAGGAAGCTAAAGATGCTCAGCGGAAAACAGCTGTGGGTAGGAGCCTAGCCAAAGATGCTGGAGGACAGACAGAGAAAGGAAAATGGCCTTTTAGATTCTGTAACTGAGTACTCTTCATAAATCTGTCTTCTAAAACGTGCTGGCCATGTGTTTGTGTGCTTTAGATCTTCCAGTTAGATGGGATTTGCTCCTTCCCACTGGACAGTATATCATAATATTTAAGCAGCTAAAAATGCAGAATTGCTAACACCAGTACATCACATGCAACATTAGAAAATGCAATGTATTTTAAAGGAATGTCGAAAAGAAAAAGAGGCAAACTTAAAATGGTAATAAACATAGCTACTTATTTGTAAAATTGTTATTTTTGCATCATTGCTTCTTTGTTTGATTCTCCATTTGGGAATTTTTTTTTTTTTTTTTTCAGATCACGTTGAGTTCTTCTTCTAGATCTCGCTCTACAGACGGTTCTGTAGGCATGTTCACTAGGCATGGAAGTACCAAAACTGGATCTCCCCGGACATCTGACAGTACCATCTCCCCTACAGTCAATTTTGACACTCCACCTGAGCTTTCTGCTTTCTTGGATAATTCTGCTGCTAAACATAAGCTTTTAATAAAACCCCGGAACCAGAGATCCAGTAGAATGAGAAAATTTTCTCAGGTACATGTGAAAATAAACAGTGTCACTTCTGACACAAACCCGGAAAGTTCTTACTGGACTTTGTACTTCAAAGTCAGATATGATAAAGTCAGTTTGCAGCATAGATATTTCATTGGGTTTTAATTGCTGTTATCTGATGAGTATCTGAACTAGACACTAGGAACGGATTAAACATTATCAGTTTACCTGTTAGCTCTTGATGCAGTGGTTTATATAACAATATCTTCTTAAATTCACTGTGCAATAAAATTTAGTATCCTGTTTGTGACACAGAAGTTGGACTGACTGCTTAATTTCTTACTTAAAAGATTTTTTTTGAAGTGTTATGATCAACTTGTGTACTTTTCCTAGTCTGGAATATCCTGTAAAATCTTGAGTCTTTGGGAGACTACTCATGGAGGAGCTGTTTTAACTTCCAAAATATAATTTGTCTTATATTTTCAAAAAGTACAGAAAGAACAAGTTTTGGCCTATTAATTGGAGCCAAATTCTGTACATTAGGACTGTTCTAAATTCAGACTTCTCCCTGCCCCAAAACTTGTAAATCCTTTACATGCGCTACAGTGATTTTAAATAAGTCTTAACAGAAAAAAACCCACAATAAAAATGAAAGTGTTAAAAAGGCTATTGAAAAATGTACAGTTTTTAAAAAATCTTTTTTTGTAAACCATCCTTTTAAACACCATTTATCTGATTCTTTGTCATATTTTGTGAAGGGCATACCTCAGTTTTTCTTCTTTCTTTCTTTCCTCTCTCTCTTTTAGCACTGAAGTTTTCATCTTTTACTACAGTATTTGTACTCTATTGTTCGTGGGTTTTTTTCAATGTTTTAAATACAGTAAAACCATTAATTTGACTTGCTTATTACCAGAAATATTATTCCCTCTGTCTCAAAATATTACTCAGCTGATATTCTGTATTTCTCCAAATCTGTGAGTGACCTTTCAGCTCGGTAGAGCACCGCTGTGAGCAGCACAATGATGAGGCCAGTTATTTAGAAAAACATGTAAAGCAATAATTCACCGATCAATCCTCCTCTTCCATTCTAACATGGTTACTGAAATACAATTGCTTTGTCCAGACTGCCTATAAACTGCCAGCTGACTGAGCCCTTCTGGATTCCCATGGAGAGTGTTCACATATTTTGATAATACAATTTCTAATATTTTCTTGCCCAACTCTGCCTGTGCACCTTGCTTCTGGCTAACTGATATCTTCTGCTTTTATGTTCTTGTGTATGTGGATTGTGAATGCAGGTGGCATTGCAACTGGTTTTTTTGCAATTGCATTTGCAAAACAAGAAGTCGTAAGCACCCTAAAATATCTTCAAAGTGCAGTTTTTGTGTTCTTAGAATTAGGGCCTACATCCAAAGTATATATTTACCCAACAAACTACGGTGAAACAGTGAGCTAATACAGGCACCATATGAAAAGGCATATTCAGCAGGTCAGAACTGTGCTTTCAAATAATCCTGTGTATTTAGCCAGTCCTCACATCAAGTTTAATCACAAGACCTCACAGATAACTACATATGAATTTATAAACTTTTATCAAATAGTTTAACTCTTGAAAGAAAAAGAAGACTTTTACACAAAGGAGGCAAGGCTGTAATGCTGTATGACAGTGGGATTAGACTCAAGACTGCCATATGTATCAGATACTCAGCTGGAATGGAGCGTCATAACTAAATGGAATTGTTAGGCTTTTGCTCTTCCTTCTATGTACCCTTTCCTCTTCAGAGTCATGCTTTAGGAAGAATGGGTTGTTTTATTTTTAATGCTAGTATGGAGTAGCAAAATGCAAAGGGACAGATTTTTCTCTTGCAAGTGTTGCTTTTTGCCTAAGAGCAGCACAACATAGGCAGTATGCTCTGGAGAATCAATTACCAAGGACAGTCCAATGGCCACTGTTCTGATGGACTTCCCATCTACGAAGGCATGAAAGCACTAATTGTGCAGAAGGAAATGTCACTCATTGCCTTTGTATTGGTTAAATGCATTATTCCAGGATCTGCTTAATTAAAAAAGCTTCCAGTCTGTAGGTTAAGAAAACTGCAAGCTCAGCACTGGAGGCAAGTATCGCCTTCCTCTCTAAGATCTCAGTTGTAAATGTAACGATGAATAAGAAAAAAAGTGAAGCTGTACATGGTGACGGGGCTTTCTGAATTTCTTTTTTACAGAGGACCCAGTCTGAATCTCTGACTGACTTGAGCTGTACCCCAGAGGAAGAAGAAGAGGATGATGCTGTATTCAAACCCAGCAATCAAGAACTGCTGTGCAGCACAGCTGCAACGCAGAATGTGGCTTCCTGGCCAAAGCCCAGAATGCCTGAGGACCTTCCCCCTGCTTTGAGACCAGTGATGACTCAGCCTGCTTCCGAGTCTGCTGCTGTACAGGAAACCCTGCTACCAGAGAATAAGCCCGAGGACTGCCAACCAACACTGGAAATGACATGTGAGGAGTCTGAGTCCTCACTGCTGACAGAAGACAAAGACTTGGCAACTTCTTCCTGCTCCAGTTCAGACAGAGAAGTACAAAAGCAAGAAGATTCCTCAGAAACACTGGTTCTGTTGTCTGGGGATGTGTCAATCAATATTTTAAATCAAGAAAATAAGGATCTTCCTACTGTGTTTCCATTAAATAAATTACCATCTGAAGAAAATATTTCAATTAGTAAGAATAGTATTGTTTGCTTGGGAAGGTCAGAACGAAATAAACAGAAGGATGATCAGATACCTGTGGAAATGCCCTGTAATAAAGGGGCAAAGAAAGAGTTCACTCTATTGTCAGAGTCCAGCAAGGAGTTTTTCATGGATTCTTCCCAGCCCACAGACTCATTCCATGTTTCACATCCTGCTTCCTCATTGCAGACGGGATCATCTACTTTCTGCTCTCTAGAGAAAATAAAGACTGCAGAGGAGGCAGCTGCTTCTGGTAAGGAGAACAGTCAGTCACTGGTCCACAAGGAGGAACAGTTGGGGAAGAAAGTTGAAAAAGCAGTCTATGAACTCAATGCCTTCAAAAAGTTTTCTGCTTCCTCTGCACGGGAGAGACCAAGCACCAGAAGCCTGCATTTCCCAGAAAGATCAGAGTTGGAAAGCTCATTAAATACTGGATTCTTCCTGTCCAAAGCAAAGGTCTCCTCAAGAAATGAGAAGTGGCAAGAAGACTTCCAGAAGGGATCAGATCTGGACGAGGAAAAAAGTAGCAACAAAAACCAGACTTTGCTGCCAGAGTCCTTCTCTGAGAACACTGGCCAAGCTACAGAAATTTTGGCTGGTTATGTTTCTCCGGCTGTTGATGCAATACCAATGCCAAGCAATTCATCAGTGATATCTCAGAATCAGCCAAGTAGTAAAGATAGAAGTCCTTTTCAAGTGAAACTTAGATCCACCTCACTGTCCTTGAAATATGGAGACAACTCACCACCAGAATCAAAAGGGATTAAAAGATACAGTGCAGAATTTAATTTAGGAAATGAGGGATTGACTTCCTTTCTAAGAGGTGATAAGGCAGAGATCAGAAAAACAGCCTGTACAAATATTGATGATTCTTTAAATGAAAAGATCAAACCCAAAGCAAAGTCCTCTGAACAGCTTAGTAGCAAACCTCCATTGCCTAAAAAGCCAGTGCTGCAAAACATAACCATTCCAAACACTACTGCAAGCAAGGAGAAGCAGGACAAAGCTGTTCACTCTCCTGAACCCAGAAATGAAGACAGAGACTTGGAGAAACAGTCAACTGCTTGTAAAGTGCCTGGTAAGACTCCCAAAACTTTATAAAGTTACCTTTGCAAGTTATCTTGCAAAGAGTGACCTTACCTGTGATAGAGCATGAGGCAGCACTGTTGTATCTGTCTGGTGAGCATGAGCTGATGGCTCTGCCTTCAGTGATGTTGCTCCCTTATTTTCCCTCGCTGAAAAGATTATCAAAATGACAGCAGGGAAGAAACAGCAGACAGAATAAGGTATTTTTACCTCTGATTTTTGAACTCAGGGTATTGTTTAAAGGATGTTCAAAGTGACACTCGAAAAAAAAAGTACACTAGCAAATATTGGAAAACAGAAATGTCAAGCCACTAAGTGTCCCCATTTAGAGCTGCTGCATAGCAATTCAAAATTCAAGAGCACATGTTAAGTGTAGTGCCCTGTGTGGGATGAATGACTCAGACCTCTAGACCTTCTTTTCCACCATAGCATTAAGGCAGAAATGCAATGAGGCCAGTCACTGCCTGCCATGGTAAACACACCATTTATTTATTGCCTCCTGTGAGCTTTTCTTATTCATTTATCCATCTTTATCATTAATCATTCCTTGTTTAAAACAAAAATTAACAACCCTGGAGCTTCCTGGAGTTTAAAGCCAGGAGAGACCACAGATTGTTATATTTCACCCTGTTGTCTGTCTTATATAATTGGGTTAGAGTTAAAAAAATAATGAAACATCTAGAGACTAATATACTGCGGGCTACAGGCAGAGAACAGAAAAGGCTGGAAGTGGCACCTCTGTCTGAGATCTTTGCAATGACAGTAAACAAGTTAGGTGAAGCACACTCAAGCAGTTCTAGCAGAAGACCTCTGCTCTTCACTTCAGAGAACAGCTGAGAGGGGAAAAAGAATCTTTAGGTCTTCTGATACATGGAAGAAAAGTCTTCCTTGTCCTGGAGCTGTCTGGGCATGGGTTTGATGTTAAGAATGTGAGATGATGCTGGCCAAGCAAATGATAAGGTTTCTCTGTGCCATTGCAGAGCTTCTCCCCATCTGGTTGCTCTTCTCTGACTGGGGTCAGTCTCTGAGCTTTGGAGTGGGGAAGCACCAAGACAGAAGAAGATCTCAGGGCACAGGAGGCCGCTTGTCCTCTAGGGTGACAAAAGTCTCTTCCTGGTCCCAGAGGCAACTTGCTGATGCCCTGAGTGACATCTGATTTCAGTAGTCCTCTGCTGCAGCATCACAGGCATTTGTGCAGGACTTTGGCCGTGTTCACAGATTCCTGCTCTCCCTGCCATCATAAAGGAGGGGATTCGTTAAGATCCACAGCTGGATGAGGTCCCCATAGGCATCCAGCCAGAGCCTCCCCACAGCCTGCAGGCAAGGCAGGTGACATATATAGATACACAGATATATATGTGTATATAATCCAAACACTCCCTTTACAAATATTTTCCTCTCTGTGCTGTCCTGAGTAGCTGATTACTTGTAGTGATGCCCACATCTCTGATGGATTGAGATTTTGGGGAGGGTCACAGTGGGACAAGAGAGAAGAAGACCTAGCACAGTAGGGTTGTTCTGGCAGGGTATGGAGGAGAGCAGTGGGAGTACCAGTGCTGCCTCACAGAGCCCTTTATCACATCCCTCTTGCTGAGTCCCAGAGTGCCTGCAGATGGACTGGGGTGTCTTCCTGCAGTGAAAGACAATGAGTGCTGGAGAAGGAAGAAGGGGAAGAAATGAAGCCAGGCAGCACATTTCTCCTCCAGTCTTCTTCTGTGGGTCCTCAGCCCTAGGATGGAGACTCCTGCCCTGAGGTGCAGGACTGCCCTCTGCAAAGTAGGATCTGTGGGTGAGAGTTGAGTCTTGGTCTCCCTGGTAGGGATGCATGCACCTGGAATTTGAAATAGGGTTAAGAAGCCCTGCTTTGTTCCCCTCCACCTGAGAGTATTACACCAAATCTGTCTGGCCTGAGGTTGTTTAAAATGATGGTTCAGATTGGTCTGTGATGGCAATTAGTTTTCTTTCTTGTCTACTGCCCCACTTATTGTATCATCTTAAGCAAATGGTTTTGCTAAAAGGTTTGCTGTGACAGCTTTCCATGTATTTCCAGCTTTGGTTTGCTTGGTAACGGGTTTTGATATGAGGGCATGCCAGGACTCAGAAAGAGTTTTCTGAATAAAAAGCAGTCTTCTCCATGCTGACCTAACCTACTGCAGACTTTTCTCTTTGTGCTGTTGCCACATCAGCCTGACCTGGCCACCTGAAGTCATGGGTGAATGAGGTGTGCCCACCTCCTCTGAGTGCCCTGGCACCACATCAGCTTTATTGGGAAAAATTGCTCAGTGACCCCAAAAGTGATGTCCCTCTGTGAGGCACAGGAAAGGCATGGGATGCAGTGAGGACTTAGCAGGGCAATAGCCCTGCCCAAACATCATCTCAAGGTCTTCGAAAAGTTTCTCTCGGCTCGGTGAATCAGGACTGTGTCTTTGCAATGGCAAACAGGAGAAATCTGATCAACACAATCAACACAGCCCTTCATGGATCACGTGTCTTATCAGGCATCTCTGGCCTCCTGATCTGCCTGGACACCCACTTTTTTTTTTTTCCCCTACACCCACCCAGCTCTCTCCTAGCCCTTGAGTTCATCAGCCCTTTCAAAGAGCTGTGGTCACCATCAGGAGACACTTTATGCTGTCAGGGAATTTCTTCCCACTGCATGTTAGGAAATCCCCATGCTGAACAAGAAGACAAGCTGTGAAATGGTGATAGAAGGGGATGCAGTTCCCTTCTCATGTACACTCATTTCAAAAAAGTCATGAGGTCAGCAGGAGCCAGTGGTTCATTCAGTTCACATTTTAGCTTTTCAGCACTCTTGGTACCAAAGGAACAGGAGAGCTGATGGGATGCTGGCTTACCACACCGGATGAAAGCAGCACTCCTGCTCCCCAGAGCTTTCGGGGGAACTAGTGAGGGATTGCTTTACCTCTGTCAGGCTGCAAGGAGGGTCTTTAATGTCTGTGTGAAATTAGTCACCCCAGGAGGAGTAATTTTTAAGTTTCTAGAGCTAAAGGCACAAATCCTTGTAAGATTTAAAAGGTTAAGCTGTGTTGTTTGGAGTTGATACACTTTGCTATAAATCCTGTAAAGGGCAGAAACATTATCATATGTTAACAGGTAATTACAAGAGCGAAACCATAAGCAATTCTTGTGTGAATCTGCATATTAGGATAAACAAAAATCAGCGACTGAGGAGCTGTAGTGGGGAGACATCCTCTAAAAAGAGAAAAAGAGCTCAGGGAAGAACAATGGATGTAATGGTGAATGAAACTGGTGTGTATTGTCTGGCAAATACAGGCTCTGAAATGACAAGAAAAATGTTTCCCTCTACATCAAAAAGACATTGCTTTAATGCTGTCCTGGCTACAGCTGAAAAACAAGCCGTCTTTTTTTGTTTTTTCCAGAAGAAGTTGCTTTCTCAGTTGTGTCAGGCTATTTTGCAACATGGCTGTTTTCCAGCAATGTTTTCCAGTGAAATAGACTTTGATGCAAAAGGCAGTTTCTTGTGTATGAAAGATTCTTCTGGCATCAGTGGTATAGATCCAATCAAAAGTCAAATACCTCACAGAGCAGCTTAGGGAAGAAAAAAATGTCAGAAATACTTAACCAAATCTTTTAGAATACCTTTGTCTGAAATTAAAGGATTGGGTGTGTATACTGACATGAATGCATGTAGTGCTTTAATAAACAAAGGGAAATATGTAGGCCAGGATATTCTAAATGCTATATGCATTTGTAAAGCCCTTCTTAAAATAACTGGAGTTTTATAAATGAGCAAAGGTACAACAGTGTGGAATTAAATATGCATGCATAAGCAGTGTTATAAAACAATGACACTTACATACAGAGGGTGTTATCTCCCTGTGTAAAGTTGTTTGGATTAGTTTTGAGTATGTTTGCTTTTAAAACACTCAGGGAATCCACAAGCTAGCTTTGCTTGCTGTTAGTGGTTTGACTTTCAAAAGTCTCTAAATTCTGGCTCTGACCTTTAGCCTGCACAGATGTACAGCAAGAGTAACCACTCTTTGCAGTCCTTGCAGGCATAAGATGTTCTTTTTCCAGGTATGAGACTTACATGTCATAAAGAACCTCTGCTACAGTGTGTGCACAGAGGCTTCTAGATCTAAAGAAAACAGGTCTCAGATTTAAAGAAATCTGAGGCCATCTCTAAAAAAGACAAAGTTAATCCCTAAATCTCAGGGTCATGGTTAAATATGTCTTTGCTGTGTTTATCCATATAAGCAGCACACAGAGAAAGGTACATTTGAATACATGAAGTATATCTGTCTGTCAATAGACAGAAATAGGTATGTATTTTTCTTGCGCTTTCTGTGTGTGTGAATAAACCCATGCACAATAACAGGTCAATCATAGCTCCTTTTGTACATAAAGATTAATGTTTTATCTTCATCTTATTTTTCATACAACCAGTCTGACACACATTATAGGATAATATCCAAATATCAATGAGAAGTGTACACGTTTATTTCCGCAATATTTAGGCAAAAGAAATTTCATCTATAAGATCATAGCTTTAGTCTGAGGAAAAAAAGAAATTTTAGTTAAAAAAAAGTTTTAGTAGGATACTAAGGGAAACAGATACCTGCATTAAATGGGGTTGCAATAGGGGAATTTCCCGCCTCCAGAGGACCATTAAGGCAGCCAGCCCTGCTGGTGTCAGACCCAGTGGAGGAGAGCTCAGGGATTTCTGACCTGCAGGAGGGAATTGAGAAGGTGGCTGTGGTTGACTTGGCTTCAGAGCCCATCCTCGGTGGTTGGTCTGGAAGCTGTGGAAGTGGTGAAGAATGCAGACAGAACAGCTGATCTTGTGACTGTCCCGTGTGTGTTTGGTGGCTGTGGGGAAGACATGAAGGGAAGGCTTCAGCAGCCTCCAGGTGTGGTTTCGAGTAGCAGCAAAAGACCTCAGCAGCTTACATTAATTGCTGGTTTTAATACCTGGTGACATTGTGCACAGACTGGCTTGACAAGTTCTGACCTGGTATCTTTCCATTGTTGGTGGCTTATCCCAAGTGGAAGAAGGGACTTTTCTCTTTTAAAAAAGCCTGAGGCCAGGCCAGCTCCAAGGAAACCAGGGAAAGAAGCAATCACAAGGTTAAAACTGAATGAATGAGAGACAAATTGCTGCCAGCAATATCATTTATTAGCTTATGAAGTTATTAAGTAATGAGTTGAATAACATGTTGTAATATGAAATGAAGAATATTATTTAGATTTTAGTTTTATTCAGAAAGTCTCCCAAGCATAACACAGAAGGAAGAGGCTCAGTCCTGCTTCGACAAAGGAGAAATGAAACACAGGGCATTTGTGGTGGCTGTAGTCTGTCAAAACTGGCTCAGCTTCGGGTGGAGGATGCCACTGCTTGCATTTTGTCCTACTTTGTTATCTCCCTAAGAGTGGCATTTACCAGCTGGGAGTCTCTGTGCCAGTTGCTGTGCATGTGACATGCAGCAGAAGCAGGAATTAAAATTGTCCTTTTGAGTACTTTTGGTTCCACTCTGGCTACCCAGTTTCTTAAAAGCTATGCTTTGCCACGTGGTGAACCATAAAAGCACATGGACGATCCCATGACTAGATAAGACAGAGCTTGTTCAAGGTAATCAGACAGTCATGAACCAACAAAGATGTGTGAGCAGCACTTCCCCTGAGAACAGTCACTTCCTGAGAAAGCTTTTTGCCTCTTTGCATCCCTTAGGGTACTAAGAGCTTCCTAGGACAGTCTCAGGTCACCTTAAACTGCCAGCTCGCTTCACCATACTGTCTCCTGGATTACTTCACCACCTTTCATCCTTCTGGCTGGAACAATGGTGCATATATACTGCCAAGAAACCTTATCTAATTGGAGGTGGGAGGATGTAAAGGACCTCTGGGCAATGGGAAAGATAATAAATAGTGAATATGTCTCTTCTACCCCTTACAGTAATTCTGGCTGACGGATGAGGTAGCAAATCCTGCGTGGGTTGCATCTGATGGTTTTTTTCTGAAGATAAGGCATTTCCCCTGCCTTGTCTGCCCGTCTGGCTTTCTGCAGCAAAGACTTTCAAAGGAACGAGGGCAGAAAGTAACTGCTTAAAGACACAAGAAAACCTCTCCCAGCAGCAGATCAATTCTTGATCCTCTGTAGGTGATACTACTCTGCTGTCCTAAGCTGGCCCGTACAGATACATATAAAGTCTTTAATATTATGTTAAAGAGCTTTTGTTCCCTACTATCAAAGAGACATTTGGATACCATCTCTTATGGAGTGATACCTGGCTCTAATTTGGATGCCTTCTAATTGGCATGACTAGGATGTCTGGCATCTCATGAGGGAGAACTGCCTGAAGAGTAAAGGTGCTTGGTGCCTTCATTAGAGTGTCTGCCTTATGAAAAACATTGTTATAATACCAGCCTCCAGACATCACTGCAGGAAACCCTGTTGTGCCAGGCAATGCACAGTGAAATAACAGCAGGATGAATCCTAAATTCATGAGGATGACAGAGAAATGGAAGCACAGGTAGCAATAAGATCATTACATGTAGTGCAGTAAATAGAGCCTGGGCATAGCAGTCATTTTGTCAGTGTGGATTGTGTGATGGAAGCAGAGGAGGAACAACCTTGATGTTTACATAAAGCTCCTGTGGTGTGACAGGGAAAATGGCACAAAACACAAAGGGGGATTTAGAGTCACAGCAACTAAGATGTACATCACCTGCAGCATCAAGGCAGAAGCCAGGTTCCCAGTATCATCAAAAATGTGGGTGGATTGAAAAGGACCTTCAGGAAAAAGACATTGGAGTTTTTGAGCACCAAGACATTACAGAGGGTGAAGGAGGGTAAAGAGGTGGTGGAAGAGGATGCATGTGGTGGTGTGTCTGCAGCTGTACAGCCAGAGAGCTGTTCCTCAGCTCTGAGGAACACTGGTCATCACCTTCAGCTGTGGCAGCTCATCTGTGTGCCGCAGCAGTGCTTTGGAAGCTGATGAAGTGTAGCACCTGGTTTTACTGGGCAGTGCACTAACAGGTCCTGCCCAAATTGCCCCCCACTTAAAAAGGTGCTGATGGGCTCACGAGCATGGCTGCAAGCAAAGGAGGGAATGTGATGGCAGATGCATTAGCAGACATCACATCATTTCTGCTGTGTGGGTTCACTTATAAAGATCCTAATGAGATTTGTCCTAAGATGCTGAGAGAAGATGGGCTAGCAGACCTTGACTTGCTAGTGGTTATCTTGCAGAGCTGGGGAAGTTAAGGGGCACTGACTGATGTGTACAGAAAACCATTCCAGGTAAAGTGGTGTAGTTCTTCCATGTCAGCTGATGCTAACACCATCTCAAGTGCCAGTTCTGACCATCATATTTGAAGAAGATTTGGACCAAACTAGGACAATTCCTACAAAACAAAGAGTGATCTAGAGAATATGATTAATCAGAAAAGTTAAAAAAATAGGGAAAACATGGTCTAAGTCTTCAAATGCATAACAGGCCTGTGCAAGGAGGCTATGAGTAATCTGCTCGTGTCCATAGTGTGTAGGAGAAGTAGTTAAGGATTTAATTAGAGCAAGGAAAATTTAACTTACCCAACAGGCAAAAAGAAAGAAAAAAAGAGCTGTGCCATAGGATAGGTTGCCTAGGGAGACTCTGAGACCTGTCCTGTTTTTGGAGAGTTATATAGATACATATTTGTGAGAAAACAGTTTCTGTGAAACTAATTTTTCAGCTGATCTTGCCTTGCAGTTGAAGGATAGACTACATGACGTATTGAGATCTCTCCCAGCCTTATTCTTTATCATCCTGTAAAATGAGATAAAAATGAAGCGAGGAGAGCCAATGGAAAGCAAAAAAAAAAACAGTGATGGGAAAAAGATTATGGCAGGAACAGCTGTTGTCATGCAAAGATGGGGGTTAGGTGGGATGCAGAGAATTGGAGTAACATGCTGTGCAAGAGGAAGAGAAGCTCCTTCAGTGTTCAGGGCCCCTGTTTTATCTGTACTGCATTTGCACAGCTGGACTTCTGGCTTGTTTCTTCCAGAGGTTTTCCTGTGAGATTGCATGAGGTGAACATGAAGAGAAATGCAGGCATCAGCTGGCAAAACGTCTTGCTTTGGCATTAATCATGGGGGTTTTCTCTTTTTCATTTTTTAGCTGACATAGGCTTTACAATGTTTTCTTGTTCAAATAACTACTCTCTCTCTGGTGAGGTATAAAAATGACTTGAGAATATCCCTGAGCAAAGCAAGTTTGTGGGCTTTCATAATATGCCTGTGTTGGCAGACTCCAGCTCTTTGGAGAGCATCATCCCTTTCATCTCCCATGCCTTCATGAGGCATCTCAAATGTGCCTTCAGAGACATTTGCCTGCTTTGCTGATCAGGGCCACATTCTGCCGAACTAGCCCATAGCGCTCCAGAAATGTGTCTGACAGCTCCACAGTCCCATGGCTGGCTCTACGTCAGCAGGGCAGCTGAGCCCCCAAGGGACCCTAGGGCAGTAATCCTTTCTGGCTGGGTCTGCCTCCTCCCAGGTCCCTGAACAGGATGCTGACTACGTAACAAACTTTTCCTAAGAGTGGGACCACACATAATTTGAGGACGAGAAGCTTAACTTCTGCTCTGAAAGAGCCTTCTGTAAATTTTGGCCAGAAATGGCCAGGAAAGGTAAAATCAACCTTCTTGGGTCTAAGGTTGTTAGTCCTGTTCTTGTTCCTCATTTAAACTACAGAGGAGCTCTACCATTAGTTGGAAAACTCAATTTTGTGTTCAGTGTGAGTCAAAAAATGGAGAACCAGGAGGATGAAGCCAATGGAGCTGCTGAGGCTCTTCTCTTGACCCAGTTCTGTTCAGTGAATAGACAGGATTTCCCTTCACAAAATATTTGAATATAGGGTATTTCTCTTTGCCATAACCCTGGATTCTGCATGTCCTTGGGTTGCAGTTGTGAGGTCATCAGGGTAGCACTTTTGGTTTTCTTCTCCAGAAAATGTCTCTTTTTTCGTGTGTCACTGAAGTCTTAGTTCTGGTAGAGCACAATGGAAGTTACTGGCCCCAGTGAAGAGCATGGTCAGTGTCAGCAGGGATAAGTCAACGTAAATCTCATATCAAAAGACCAGGAAGCTACTCTGTGGTTTTAGCAGTACTTCTGTGTGCTCAGACACCACAGACTGCTGTGCACAGGCACCCATGGCACCTGCAGACTCCAGGGAGCTGGGGAGGGAGGCTGCTTCTAAAGGGATGGAAGGAAAGCAGGAACCAGACTAAGGCATGGGCTGCTGCTGTGTGGACATCAGAAGAGCAGGAGCCAAGGGCAGCCACGGTGGGGGGAAGAAGTTGCCTTTGCAACACCACAGTCCCTCTGTGTCCACCTTTGAATTGTCTGCTGCTTGTCTCTAAGATGCCGTGGAAGAGGGAGCAGAAGGAGCAGACCTTGGGAAATGGGTAGATGAGTGAAGTTTGATTTATATTTGTGCATCTCCCTCACTTGAGGGCAGTGACACTGCGACTCTAGCTGAAGAAAGACGTAAAGCGTTTCTCACCAGTAGAATGATAACTTAAACCTGTGAGCACAGGAAAATTGCTCTCTGGAGACCAAACTAAACAGAATTCTTATTTATCCAGGTTGGTTTCATATCCTGGGACCAATCAGTATATTGAGAAAGTATGAGCTGAAGCTGATTACAACTCTTTTTCCTATAACCGTGTACGTAAATAATCTGTCAACAGAGAAAAGCGTGCCTTCCCCCGTGGCTGCCGGAGACTCTGGAAGAGATCCTGACACTCCTACAGAGCCAGCCTGGATTTCCATTGCAAGGCAAAAGCAGAGGGGTATGCATCAGGAGAAGGAACTCGACAGAGAAAAGCTTGTGGCTCCAGATAATAAGTCAAATAAAGAGAAAGAGAATAAAGGAAAGGAACAAACAGAGGTACTTGCAATACAAATTTGTGATGCTTTTGTGTCACTTTCTGTAGTATTCTTTGGATCTACTACTATGTTACCAGTTGTGCTATAATGGTTACAGATACTTAATGAGTGTAACTATAAGTAACAAAGACACTGCTCTCATAAATGTGTTACAGAGTCAAAGTTCTCTGACTATTCAGATATGTAATTTTGTATCTCCAAGAAATCCTGGAACTATGTGAAGTGTGTAAAATTTCTTGGCATATCTACCAGATCTAACATGTGTATTGCATGCTAAAATATCCAAAATGAGGTGCTAAACTGTAGTTTCTGATCCTTCTCAACGCAGAGAAAATATGTCTCTCTAACTATCCTTCTAAGCACAGCCTTTCATTGAACCTCTTGTACCTCCTGACTGATTTAACACTGAATGAACAGCTTGGTCCCAGAAGCTCCTAGGTAACAATTTTTAGAGCCTTGAGAAGTGAAATAGGATAAAAATAACTTTTGCACTTGCAGAGAGTGCCAAGATATAAATTCTGGTTCCCTGTATATGGGTAATTCAGAAGCCCATGTGGTGCCATGGAATATGGGCTGACGCTGTCTCTTCAGAGATCCCATGCAAAACAGGGTGATACCTGTAGCAAATGATCTTCCCAGACGACAAAGCTGTGCCAGCAGAAGTGCTTGGCATGAATCCAGAACGCTAACCTGCTGCCTGTTTTGCATCCTGCACAAATAAGAACCCTGCTCTGATGCAGAAGCATGTGTGTCCTATACCAGTACAGCACTCCCAGTGCCTACTTTCCTGCTTCAGGTGGTACTGCTAGAACCCCAGACAGGTCTATTATATCCTGGAATAAGAGAAGATTTCTAGATGATGAAAAATAGCAGTGGTTAGATTAACAAGAAATAATATCTAATAAGATGTCTAGGCAAACTTCTGAACTGCAGTAATGTCCAACATAATCCCAAAATACAGTTTCTATGTCGGAACAGGAAACTCCAGATTTTAGCTGGCAATGATCCCTGAAATTCATGCCATGCATTTTATTTCCCTATAGCAGCTAACAGAGAAACATGCCAAGATGCTTCTGACTGCAGCATGTGAGGCTTGGTGCCACTGTACTACTCCCACTTTCTCTTTCTCCCACATGGCACCAGGCACTATCACTTCAGGGCAGTTTTTGGTACTGGCAAGAAAATCTATTGGAGGATGTGTTTGATTTCTTTTTTATGAAAAATCTGTTTACCATCAACTGTCCAAAAATACAGTGCCCTAGCCCACTAAATTTGGGAGATGGAAGAAAAACATGAGAGAATGAGGCTGTTTCCAGATCCTATGTATGCTAGTAGAGATGTGCAAAGCACTTGGAATACATTTTGCAGTGAAGACTATAATTATCTACTCATACCATTATGAAGAAGAGATATGGAGGGATAGTTTTAATTTGTAAAAACGAGTATCGTGAATGTTAACATGAAAACACTGTTAACTTTCTGAACAGGTATCAGCTCAAGGGAGAGGATTGGGACTAATGTCTGCTGAACTGTGGCAGGCACCCCATCCACTACCTTTGCTCCCTTCCAGAGCTCATACTCCCTGCATTACTTGGATTTTATTCCTCTCTATGCCTAGGGGCCAGTGAAGCAACAATGGAGCAAACCTTCACACTTGGCACCTAAAACCACTTCTGAAGAGCAGAGGAAAGACACAAAGTCTGAAGCAAAGCCCGTGCTGAAAACCAATTCATTGTCACATTATGTCCCTGGTAAGAAACAAAATGCTTAAAATGTAGGCTGTTATCTCACCACCTTGTCAGAAGAAATTCTGCTTGAGTGTGCTGCAAAAGGAGTAGGGGCTAGATCCTAATCTCTTCCTCAGCCCCACATCAGCCAGGGCAAAGAGTTTTCTCAGCACTCATGTCTGGGGTTTTATTTGGTGGCATATTCTTTTGACCAGTTTGATTACAAACAAAAGAGTAACAAGGGGTAGCCAAAAACTTGTGTTGAAAGAAATACGAATCAAGAACTCCAGGCTCTTTCACAGGATGGAGGCCCAAATGTACTATCCCAGTGTAAAATGTAAGCAAAAATATTTTCAGTAGCATTCAATTTAAATGTGGCTTCCTCAGCAAGCTGGAATGATGTGATCACAAACTGCCCATCAGTCCTCCCACAATGAGTTTGTTGTAAATCTCTTTGGTAAATTAAAATTTCAAAGAAGGGCAGAAGTCTTGAAGTAATAAAATTCCTGTGAGTTGGGGGCTGAGTAAAGGAGGAATTCACAAGTGAATACTTTAGCTAATGAAAAGACTCTTCTTTGGCCTGGGTGTTAACACAGGGCATAGCAAGGAATCCAGGTCATCATGTTGAGTTTTGGTAAATTAAGGGATCAAAAGATATTAGTGATGAAAAAACTGTATTATTTAGAGCAAAGAATGTTAATTTCCTCAATAACTTATTGAAGAAGAAGCTTCCATGTGAAATGTAAAGATTTTCTACCACAGGGCAAGGCATGAGAAGTATTTAATAAAAGAGGGTGTTTAGTTGCACAGCAAATAAGTGTAAAATGTCCATGTGTTTTATTCACAGTAGCTCCATCACCTGCACTGGTGGATAAGGAGGAAATAAGCCACTTGAAGAAAGCCAGTAATGCTGCTCCAGATCAGCCATCATGGATGGAGCTGGCCAAAAAGAAATCTCAAGCTTGGAGTGATATGCCGCAGATTATAAAATAGAATGATGCAAAAAAGTAGCATCTTCCATAATTAAGTCAACTGCTTAACTGAACTCCTACAGACCAGCTAATCACAGTGAAGAATCTCTTGATACAGAAGGGTTTTATTATACAGCTGTGGAGAAAGTGTGCAATAGGTACAGTCAAAAAGTTTACCTTCAATTTTGTAGCAATCAGAATTGCAATGGCAATGGATTACTTAAATTATGCTAAGGACATACTTACACTTTGGAAAATAAAACTTCTGCCTTACGTATTTTCTGCATTTTCTGCTTTTAATGATTGCATCCAAACAGGATCTTTGCTAAACTTCGCTGAACTCCTGTCGTTGCTGGAAAATTCTATTTGTTACGGTTTTCTCTGTTTACATTTATAAATTGTGCACTAACATCCTGATTCTGTTGATGTGTTTCACTGGAATCACGTGACACACTTTCTACCAAAGCTGTTAGGCCCACGGAGGTATTCTTGAATAGCAGCTAGTGAGTACTCCATTAAAATGTGTTGCTTGAGCTGCATGTTTGCCTAGCCGAGCCAGCGGTATGGTTTCTGGGGTTAGGTTGCATTTCAGGAGGCAAAATACGCACATTTACGTGTGACCATGAAAAGAAATTCCTCAG
Organism: Rhagologus leucostigma; assembly: GCA_013397725.1. Classification (NCBI taxonomy): domain Eukaryota; kingdom Metazoa; phylum Chordata; class Aves; order Passeriformes; genus Rhagologus; species Rhagologus leucostigma. The sequence goes on along the minus strand of VZTD01000832.1, from coordinate 1,068,705 downwards.
TTCTTTCTGTGAGCAACCTTGGTTGCACAGTGTTTTCAAGCAGGCGAGCAGTAAGGAGACTGAATTGCAGTTGGAAGCTCATCAATGCATTCACAGTTGCTTTCCTACCTGAATTCATCTGGCTGCAACTGGCTTTCCTTTATGTGAAACTGCATGCCCAGTTAGGAGGATGGTGTTAATAACAATGGTCAATATGAATTTTATTAAAAATTAGGAACTGAAAGTCCTGGAGCTAAAGTTCAAACTGAAATGCTGGAGAAAACTGTGAATTTCATCATGGCATCAGCTTCACATATCATCCCCCACATAATCTTAATTCCTTCTCATTAAAAACTAGTAACATACAGATAGCACGTCTGTACTTGACTACCTTTATGTAACATCCTCATGCTCATTGGCCTGAGTCTCCCCCACCAGTTTGTGACTCCCACTCATGAAGTCTCCTAGGCTCTTCACCTTCGCTTGTTTAACAAGATTGACAAGATAAATCATTTGCTGCTGATTGACTGAAACTACTCTGAACATATTTCAAGACCTCCCTATGAGTTACAGAAGCAAAGGACAAACCCTGTGATGCCCCACTGCTAAGACAAGTGTTTTGTTTTGCATATTCATGGGTGAAGTACTACCTTAGCACTGCAATCCCTAGGTTTATTTATGTTTATATTAGTGGTTTTGTTTTTCTTGTCACATTACATTCTCTTTGGAAAAATGTGGGGAAACTTTAGGAAACATAGGATTTTCTAGCACCTGTGTCTGCAATTTTGAAATCTTGTCTTCTCTACAGGTGTGGGAAGGAAAACCCGAGCCCTCTCAGTAATGACAACTGCATTCAGTAATGAATAAAGAAATAGAGAGTTGGGCACGTGAATATCCAAGACAGTGTTAAAGCTTTTCAGTCAGGTTGTCTTTCATTGTGAAAAATAGGAGGAGGAAAAACTAGTTCTGTGTTTGTGAGAGCCTAAGGACAGAGCCAGTCAGCCTGCATCCCTGTCGGGATCAGCCTGCATGGCTGCTGGGGGCCTGGATGGGGCCGTGCACAGACCTGCTGCAGCCCATCACAGAGCTGTCAGTAGTCCCGACCCAAACAGGGTTCTGCCAGCTGTCCCAGGGTTTTCTCCTTCCTGCAGATGGCAAAAGGCAGTGTGAGATACCCGCTGAAATCAGAAGTGACAAGACAGCTCTCTGTCAAACAGATCCACACTAGAAATAGTAACTTAATTACAGGACATGCAACCTTGGGCTCAATTGCCCAAATGTTGGTTGTGCAAAAAACTTTCACACTTCTCCCCCATAAGCAAGCATGCACAATCCTTAATCTCAAGTAATATTTTTTCTTTTTTGGTATTCATATTCTAGAACCTGCAGTAGAAATAGGTCCATTTTCAGATACAATAAAAACCATCTTAACTCCCTCTTTCCAAAACATCCTTTCTGAAATAAATAACTAATTAGCATGAAGTGTAATGTTACGATATGCAATTACCTTTTGTAGTAGTCTTGAAAAAAAACCCAGTTTCTCTATTAAAGGAATATAACATATAAAAAAGGACCAAATTTGTACCCTCTACTTATTGCCACCCCATGAAAAGGTTTTCAGGAAATGCAGTTGAAGGTACATTCTGTCTTCTTACAATTCCCTCTCTGTTTAAAACAGTTAAAACTGTGTTGAATCATGACTGAATTCCTGGAGCATGATCTGTGCAGCTGTATGGGGAAGCGTACAAAATCTCTTGGACTACCTCCTGTTTTCATAGAAAGGTGCTCAGGAATAATGGAGATGAAAGGTGGAGGTATCGTGGCAAGACCTGCACCATCTCAAGGAGAACAAGCCCTGTGTCCAACCCCCTTGCACACACATCAAGGAGAGGAGGTGAGGGAGCGATCGGCTCTTCACTGGGCACAGGCTTCATCCTTATGTGGCATTTGGGATGTGGATTTGGGAGCATGCCAAGGCAGGAAGCAGGGGCTGCACATCAGCTTCTGTTTTGCCATTGGCTGTGACATGATCCAGGTATTGCCACCTTAGGGTTTCCAGTGGTTCCACTCACTTTTAGGGTTCCAGTGCCAAGTGGGTGACAATGACTGCTGTGCGTGGTGACAGCCAGTGTTGTGGATTCCCACAAGCCCATGAGCAACCTCCATCTGACTTCAAGGGCAAGACTGCAGCCTTGGAGGCTGCTCAGGCCTACCTGAAACAAATTCAAGATCTTGACCAATTCTGCCATAATTATGGAACAACTGAAGTGTCTCAAAATATGCTTCAGAGAATCACTCATACTATGTGCTTCTTTTCACACAGTTCATAATTACACTGGAACTGATTGCCACAAGAGGTTGTAGACACCAAAGGTTTAGTTGGCTCCAAACAACAAACCAGTGGAAGAAAAGAATCCCTTAAGTGCTGCTCAACACAAAAGCCAGGGCCCTGGTTTGGGAGCCTGTGAAAGTCTTTGGGAGGCAGTATCAGTGGTCTTCTTCATATTCTCCCACCACTGCAATGGCCCTGGCCTTTGTGCAAGAGAAGCCACTTGGCTGCTTGAACCTCTGATCTGACAGCCAGGGGAATTTTTATTTTCTCACAGTGTTGTTCTGTATCCAGATTTCTAAGACAAAGAGTCATGCAAGTAGGACTTGCTATAGGTGTCCTGCAACAGGTAGGCAGAAAATAGTTTTAGAACTTGGATATTTTTCTTTGGTGAAATGGCTCATTTGTGGAAATAGAAAGATGCAAATAAAAATATAGTTCTCTCCTCTGTATGGACAGCGAGTTATGTTTCACACTCGATGCCACGAGAAAAGCCTTTAAGATCTGATCAGCTTTTCTGAGGACATCATCATACTTTTCCAGCTGAGAGGCAATATAACTAACTTGGGCTGTTCCATTTTGCTCAGGCAGCTGCAATACATACTGTTGGAATATAACATCTAACAGGGAAATAAAATGTAAAAATTCACCTTTTGTCTATGACTCATGCACATAAACTAACAAGAGTTGGAATTACAGTCAAAGAACAACAATAAAATGGACTTGAAAAATAGAAGTTGCCTCTCCCAGAAATGCTGCATGAGACATCTTTGGCTTTCTGTTTAATGAGCAAAGTGTCTTCCCAGCAGTGAAGGGCCTCATATAAAGCAAATGAAATCGTCTGTGAGGCGTCTTTGAGCGCAAAACCCCTAAATTTGATGATTTATGCAGTTTACTAGTTGGATTACCCTAATCAGCTACCCCCCAATGTTTAGTAATTTTACGTAAAAAAATTGCAACTAAATGATTTTAAATGGACAGTGAAGTGCAATTTTTAAAGGCCAAAATATCCTCTTAGTCTTTACTTTGGTATGGGTTTTTTGCACTGTGCTGCCTTTGACAGTAAAAACTGTTGCATTTTTTTTCAAGATGAAGAGGAACATAAAATCTTCTTGCCAGTGAAAATATCCAGCAGCAGCATAGCAAGCTGCTTGCTGTAATTTTGCAATGCTATTAATTCCATCTTAGTCTCAAGGAGCACAATAAACTTGCCAAAACGTTTGCTTTGTATACACGATGAGCCCTCTGCTGTGGGTAACAAAGGTTTAATTACAGGATTTTGTGTTTGTGGTTAGAAGATAACTTTTGTACTATTACAGAGTTAAAAAAAACCCCAGACCCCAATGTGAACGCTGGGCAGTGCTGCGTGTCTGTAAAAAGCCCGGGGGGGAATGTAACCCTGTGTGATCCTGCACAAAGGGGCTGCATGGAGATTAACTCTTGTAGAAGACATTTCAGCTCCAATGGGGCACAGCTCTCACTCAGGCTCACATACTCTCAATGTTTGCCAAGATGCTCAACAAGTGACAGAAACCACTGAGTTTTTATAGCAAGGGATCATTTATTGTCTGATTTCACAAAATAAAAACCACGTATAGATTTTTTATAGATTATTACTCCCAGATAATTCTCTGTATCATGTTTCACTTTGAAGCTGGGGACTGGTGGGACATGTATTCACAGATCATTCAGATCTTCTTCCTTTGCAGTATCTTGCAGCACCTTTGCTGCAGATTCCAACTCTCTACGTACACTGGCTGTATTCCCAGAAGAAAACCGCTCTAGCTCACTTAAGGCAGCTTAAATGGACATCATTGTGGGAAATGCTGAGCTATCTCCCTCTCCAGGATCCCAAATCTCTCTCTTAAGAATTCTTAGGAATGCAGCTAAGAGCATATAAGATATTACTGAAGCAAAGTGATTGAGGACAATTTTCCTTCCTTCCATCTCACACACCATCACATTGAATACTTTCATTGTTAATTTATTTTTGCTTTGTTCATTTACCTATGCAAATAAGCATGAAATGGTGCGTATTGCAGGTTCGTAATTCTACTGAAGCCTATTCAAGGTTGCTGAGCCAAGTACTGTGGTATCCTCATTGTAACAAGTAGTCCCCATTTTTTCCCAAATATGGCTTGATTTCTCAAGTTTAGAATTGACGTGTAAATTATTACCCTGCCTTTGAGAGTCAGCTCTTCCTGAGAAACCTCTAATTAGAAAAAGGAAAAAGAAAGAATTCTCTGTTCCCTGTCTACTGAAAAATGACACTTTGCACCAATGGGTCCTGCAACAATTACCAGCACATGGTTTTTACACTGTCACTTGTCACCCATGCTGGCAGCTCTGGGACAAGGCAAACAGGCCATCCATGCTGCTCTTGGGCCAAGCAGCAGAAAACCATGGCCCCATCAGAGCTGGTGAGGAGGCAGAGGAATCTGGCAAAACCCTCCTATTGCCCACAACAACCTGTGCCGCCCTCCCCAGCCAGCAGCTGGTACCAGACCATGCTGAGGTGAGGCCAACAGTATTTACACATCTCTGGGGTCCAGCTCCAGTCGCGGGACTGTTTGTGCAGGTTGCAGTCCAAGGTGCTGTGAAGATTTCAACACTCTATGGGATATGGGCAGTTGTTGAACTGCAGAGCCAAGTTTGTTCCAAAGTCAGGCTCTGGTGATTGTGTCTCCCAAAGAAATCCTATTTCCATATTATTTTTATTCCTGCTGCCCCAAATTTAACAAGACTACCAGTAAATCCCTCTAAGTCATTGCCTACATTGAAAAACCAAGGAGAACTGTCTGGAAAAAGCAGAGGAAAACAACCAGAGTTATGACAAGAGAAGAATTCAGTTAATAACCCTTCAGGAAAATAAAAGCCACCTTTCTCAGCAGAAATAACAGAGACTCCTATTTAATAAGCTGTTGGCTCATCCTCTCTGCACTCAGCACCGGAGATAATTTTGATGGGCAGGCTGCCTGCAGACAAGGCAGCAGAATAAGGTCCTGAGCCTGTCCAGGCAAAACAGACATCATCTTCCCCATCTAGCCACTCCTTGAAACAAGACTTGCCTTCTTTTAACTCCTTTGCCTCTTCCTGCAGCACTCACCTCAAGTACAGAAAGATTGCTTTTTGCTTAATGAAGCCTGTAGATTGGTTTATGCCTTTATGTTGAACCACAACAATAAGTGTCCCAAGTAAGACAAGTCATGGGACCAGTCACTCCCTGGCGCCCAATCCTGTGGCACTGCAAAGCTCCTTCAGTAAATCCAGCTCCAGTGCTCACAGGATGTGCTCCAACACCTGATGTGCTGCCTGTGCTTTTGTGCAGCACGGCAATGTGGTGGGCACAGCCTGGCTACGGTGGTGCTACAATCTCAGAAGGAAGAAATCAACACAAAGTAAAGAAGTTTGAGCTAGAGATAACAGAAGGAACCTTTCCACCTCAGCTGGGAATTCTGACTGCCCAGTTTCCTTGCTGCTTCCTCCTCTGATTTTCTGTTTGTTTTCCGTGTGTGCTGAAGCAGCCCAGAATGAGCTGCCTGCCACCCAAGGGTGCCTGTGTTTCTGCAGCATCAGATCCAGCTACTGAGCTTGGTCCACCAGCGGAGTGCAAGGCGTGGGGCAGTGGGTTGTGAGGAACTTTTGATGGTGGATGGTGCTGTCAGCTGCTCACCAGAGAGCCTTTGAATTGCCTTTTCATGCCCCAACTTCCCCGACTAATTCAGGAATATATCTTATCTTTACCCTGTGGTCGTGGGCAAGAGACTGGGGAGGCAGATTTTGATTTGTGACCTACTTCCCGAAAGCAGGATGGGAAGGAGGGGTTTGCTTTGGCTTAGGAAAAACACAGCATTTGCTGTCAGATGCTGTTTATGTGGGCCCAGTTTTTCATGCCAGGAAAGCAGAGGGTGGTTATTCCAGCAGGTAGACTTGTGTTGGTTTCCCCAGTTGCTTTATCCTTTTGCATAAGCACCTCCCCAAATTCCCATACCAAAGTAAGCCATCCCCTCACCACATCCTGGGTAACAGGACCCCGGGCCCTGTGCCACAAAACGATAATGCTCAGACTGAGCCCTGGAAGTTACACCAGGGGTATTGGAGGAGAAGAGGTGGTTTCCTTGGCTGCTTTTATGTAACTGAGGGACAAAAAGGGAGCCTCCTAACTATATGCATGTCTCAGAAATCGGCTTGAGTAATGTAGAGTTCTTGTTAGCAAGTAACAGATGAGTTTCAGAGAGGGCAAAGGACACAAGCTTAATTTCTTGCATAATGTTATTGAAATACAACTGAAGTATAAAGTCAAATTTAAAAGAGAGGATAGAAACCTCAATCTTGCCCAAATAAAATAAAATAACATCTTAATTTTATGCTTCTCTTATATGTAAGCTCATCATTTCAAATTATTAAAATATTTGATTTTAGAAGCGCATGCTTGTTCCCAGGACATAAGACATACTTCCTCCTAACTTAGTGGGCAATTGTGCCTTTAACTGAGAAACAATTTCTGGTCCTGAATTCTGCCTTCCTTTCAAACAGCTTATTACAATTTGGAGCTTTTATACTTGGGCAATAGAAACTATTTTGATCAAATTGAAGTCCAGTAGGTGACAGCCAGGGTCTGTCTCTTCCACTGCAGCCTGCAAATTTTACTTGCTTGAAAGAACCACTGGGTCTTTCCTGGTGCTGGGATATCCCAACATATTTATCAACTTCAGCCCCTACTCTGACCATTCACTTTAGGGGAATTTTTGCATTTACACACCAAAATAACTGAGATGGAAACTGGTCCCTCTTTCCTATCAGGAAGCAACCGTGCAGAAACACTACAGAAGAAACAGCAGATGTTTTTATTATGTGCCTCTGGCTACTTTACTAGATCCTCTTTTGCTTTTTTCCAGCCTGTTAGGCAACTGCCTAGAGGAACCCTATGAAGAACCACCCCCTGTCCCAGGTCCCACTGGGGTGGGACAAATGTGGGCCTGTCACCTGGTGGGTGGGCCCAGGCACCTTCCAATGGGCAGCGTGTCGGAGCAGGAGCCTGCAGACACCTTTCCCAGGCTGCAGCACCACGTGTGGGCCTCCAGCTGACCTCAAATTTTACCTTTCATAGACAAAAAGGTCACTTCAGCTGGCTCAATATAATTGAACCAGTCTTCTCAAAATGTTATATATTGATTAAAGAGTGAATTAAGCCACTGAATTCTGGCTCCCTGACCCCTCCAAGTTACAGCTGCTGAACTGTTACACTTTTAATTGTCTTCTGCTTGCTTGCACATAGGAGCTCATGCTGGTGTTTGCCATGCTTGGGGACCTACTTTGGAACGGCATATTTTGATTACTGTAGATGCAGCTACTTGCTTTTTTCTGACTAATACATTTCATGAATCTTCCCTACTGTTAATAAACATAGTGGTGTTTAATTATTGAGACATTTCACAAAAATGCTTGTGAGACGAAGACAAATTTTATGTTCTGACTAAATAATTAAACATTATGCAAATGTTTGCAACCCCAGCATTCTGGTTATGCATAACAATATTTGGATGATGGCCTTGTTTGCACACTGAGTTAGTATTGTTGGGCTGTAATTAGCAGCAGATACAGTATTAAAAATATAAACAGGTTCTAACGAAACAGGATAGGCACAATGGTAAGACTGAGAGCCAGGCTGCAGCCACGCTCCGCGAGAAGAAAGTCAGATGTGTTTCCCCCACGGACCACATACCGCCTCAGCTGTGCTACCTGAGAAGCAAGGCCAGCCCCAGGCTCACACTTGCATTTGGCAACCTCACCCAAATGCAGTGGGAAGAGGAGACACAGCCTGCAGCACGGGAGAGATGGGGAGGAAAGCCACTGCTTTCCAGACAAGTCCACTTCACCTGTGCCCAGTGTGAAGCTCTCTGTTTTGTCCTTGCATCTCCCCCGCTTCAGCTCTGGCAGTCAGGGACAACGCCCAGTCCTTGATGGTTCTAAAGTTTAATTATCCAATAACAGGAGTCACCCTTGGAACATGTTGCTACACATGTGCCCTAACTCTGTTGCCTGTAATCACCTTAAAAACCAAAGGACTCTGCATGTGTCAGTCTTGTCATTTGTTACAGCTCTGTTTCTCTCAGGATAGCAGTATTATGCATGACATGCAATATGCCGGTGATACAGCTGTTGCAGTTATCAAACTCGTCATCACCAACATAGTACCAACCTCAGAAAGGATTTATTAATTGCTCAGTGTGCTCCATCTGCCAGTGGTACTCAACAGCTTTGATTGGAGTCTGCTCCTGACCCCTGTCCCGTTCACTCTCATTACCTGCACATTTGGTGGGTGGAATTAGCTTTTGCCCACGTGGCTACACAGCATGTGGGATCACACTAGGAGCTGTCGTTATGAAAAGTACTTTTTGGGAATAAAATACAGTATCAACACATTGTTCTTAAACTGCTGGTTTCCCTTTGTGTGCCAGAAGAGTAATCTGCATGCAGTTGAGAGGAGGCTGAACACCTACTTTGCAAGTGGAGATGGGAATCTAAAGCTTATTTTAAATCAGTGAAGAAAGGGAATACACTGCTTCATTAAAAAATGTATGTCCTCAGTGTCCTTCCTGGGGGAAGGAGCCGCCTGATAGCCCCAAGGCTCTCACATTATTACTATAATTCTTGTTGCCTGTTGGAGCTGCAGCAGCGCCTAGCTTGTTGCTACTTACGTGGCATTACAGCTATACGGTTAGGACTCCTGTCTGACTGAGCTTCACTTCTCCTTTTCCTAAAGTCACGGTCTAAAAAGTCCTGAGACCTGGGAAATTGTGCTCATTATTTCCAAATGCCACGAAGAATGCTCCTGTGCTATCTATGTTTTCCTTGCCACTTACCATCCTCCACTACTGCTTGGATAACTACAGGTTTGCTTTATGGGGAGGAGATGGGATTCTAAATTGGCAGAAAGATAATGCTGAAATGAAAGAAACATCACTAAAGCCTTTAAGACCAGCAAGAATGACTTAATACAGCCTGGATCCCTGCTGTGATAGGGCAAAGCATGAGATCTTTTCATTACAGCGGAGCAACAGTTCTTCTAGTTTAAATGGAGAGTGGCTTTGATAGTTATTTTCAGTGCTGCAGTTCACAGGCTCACAGTGATTATCTTGACACCTGATGTGTCTTGGAGGAGCAAAAGTTAATGTTAATGATATGTACTATAGGTTGAACAAGGGTTTCTAAAGGTACAAATTCTCTTACTCCTTCTGCCCCCACCCCAAATCACCTGCTGACAGAATCACTTGGGCATAAACCTCAGGTTCAAGTAACAGACCTCATCCTCTCCAGGCTGGGTTTGAGCCTGCTGGTCCATGGCCCTTCTGTGCTGTGGAATGACTTGCATAGTGAATACGCTGTTCAGGGTGAAATTTAGAGCAGGCAGATTGATAGGGAGACCAAAAACCCCTTACCAACCATTAGGGATGAACTGGATTTGAACTTTTTACCCATATCTGATGGGATGGGGCTGGACACGATTAGAAGAGTGCAAGCTTCAGGGTCATGCTTTGTAAAGGTGCTCATGAATTTGTCTCTTCTTCTTCCACTCATACCAGTTTCAATGGGATCAACCACTTCTGCCTGTTCTTCACAATATTGGCACAGCATTATGAAAGCAAAGCAGTTGGGTGCCACGGCGCTCTGTTCAGCTAGCAAGTGACCACCGCCGGGCTCTAACCCCACAGGGGAGGGGGTGGTAGAGGCCGCTCGCAGGCATGGGAGGATTGGCGAAGCTCCAGCATGGGTTCAGCCTAATCCACCAATGCTAAGGGCACAAGGAGGAGGCAAAGAAGAAGTGGAGGGGGTTCTTTGTAGAAGGCAGGAAGGGTTTATTGAGTACAGCACAAAGAACCAAAGAAGAACCACGAACAACCCAGATTACAGTACTTGACATGGGATTTTATACCCCAGTGGAAGGGGCGGGGAAAACAGGAAACAGCCAATACAGAGACATAGGGGTGGTACTAAGGGAGGAAAAAGGAGTACACAGCCAATGGGGAAGAAGGTGGGAGGGGAGGATTAAGATGGGCCAACAGGGAGTTGAGAACCATAGAACATTCTAGGGAAACAACCAAATATAGAAGGAGAAAGGAGGGGACAGCGGTGGCCAATTATGATAATACAGGTTTGCATAGTCCACACAGCTTTCTGGGTACTCACCCTCACCCTGGGGTTCTTGGGCTGTGGGGGTATCCAACCAATGGCCCTCCTAGTCCATATGCCTTTGCTGTCTGTGACACACTGCAGCAGTGGGGGAAGACAGGAGAGTGGCACAGGATTGGAGCAGCAGGCTTGGTAAGGAAGGCACAAAAGGAAGGATTCTGCTGCTTTGCCTCTTGAAGTGATACTGATTGAGGTGCTGGTGGGCCACAGGTGATCACCGTAGTTAGTGCAAATCTTCACCCAACCATTATCTCCAGCATCAGGTTCCACGTACACATTTTGGGCTGGGAATGAGGTCACTAGACATGAATGCACATAGTCATATAGCTAGAGTCATTCATGGACATGCAGCCTGTTCCATCCTTGAAAACATTCCATTATTAACTTGTTGCTATTCACCTCCCAGTTGATCTTTTGCTGTGAGAAGGAATCTTCATTCCCTGCTCCGTGCTGTCTCTAGTGGCAGAAAATGTTCATCCTAGTGCTCCCTCTCTATAAAGAAAGAGGTCAGGTCAGCATGAGGAAGCACAGGAAGCTTTCCCTTGCTCCTCCATCTGTAGAGCTCTTGTCATAATGAGGCTTCTTGCAGGCTATTGACCCCCATCAGAAACAGAACATAAAGCGAAGGGATGTGGCAGCAAATGCTTTATTCCAGTTTGGTCTGCAGGAGATGTCCAGATCTGCCATTCAGTCAGCAGTGGAAGGAAAAGACATCCACTCTCCAGACATCTCCTGGGTGACAGGGCAAGAGTAGGAGGGAGCTACTTGCCCCAGAGTTAGATTTTAGCCAATAGCCTGGTGCCTGGTTTTGACTCTAATATTTGGTTCTAAAAAAGGGGATTGAACCGTGTCCTGAATAACCCCACCTTCCTGTGGGAAGAAGGATTGGTGATGAAGAGGCAGGCTGGGTTAGACAAGAAGAGAGGTGAGACAAAGAAAGTGATGCAAAGACTAACATGCAACCAGCCCGCTCTTTGGCAGGGGAGCCTGTGCCAGAAGCCTGGAGTATAAAGTTTTAGTTTGTGTCCCTTGGCAGTCAGTTGTTTAGATTGGCATTGTTTTTGCAAATTTTAGATCAGGCTTTACAAATCTTCACACCTTTGGAAAATATGCTAGAGCCTTAACTGTGCATTATTCAAGTAGGTATTTGGGCATTTGCAGTGAGTGGAGCTAGAAAATCTTTATAGTTCGTAACAATTCTGCACAAAATAATTAAGAGTTATACAGGAGACACAGACTCTCTCTTTCAAAGCTCATCTATCAGTGAGACAATGTGCTGGATTTTGACAGACCCTTCTAAAATATCTTATTTTTTCCCGTGCAAGTTGCCTTGGATTCTTTTGCCATGCTGTCTGGACCTATATTCAGTTTATCTAGGAAAGAGTGAAACGGACCTTTAGAAGAAGAGCTTCAGAAACCCGCACTTGCTGAGGACCTAATTCAGACTTCCCTTTAACTGGAGCTTCCTGGCCGTCAGTGGATCATCCACCAAGTTACCCTGAGGTAAGTTAAGGAGACACCTTCACAGTGTGTTTTGCTTACAGTGAAGATGTCCAGTGTGTGAAGTCTTTATTTATCAAAATTTCCCTGAAAATTTTTCCTTTAATTGTAGGAGAGGAGTACCATGAAGCAGGCAACGGGAAAATGAGTTGGCAATCAAAATCCTTAATTCTTAATGTGATTTCCTTTCACTTGGACTAACTCTTCAATATAAGTGTATCTGACTGCTCTTTACCCAGACACTGGACCTTAGCTACCATCAGCAATATTGGCACAATATTAACTTCACAGTTTCCAGGTTCATGTTTATGTAACACTACAAATGCGTTTAAAAGCCTCTGCCTTCAGAAGGAGATGAATAAATGTAAATGTTCATCACCTCTGAGCATATGGCAGAAGCATTTGTGGCTCAGACAGAATCTCCACAGAGAGGGAAATGACAGTGATGTGGGGGTGAGGGTAAAGAAACACAGACTTGATGATCTTAAAGGTCTTTTTCAACCTAAATGATTCTATGATTCTGTAAGTTTGGAGACCAAGCTCTGGTCCTACCTTCCCAAAAGACTTCTCAGACAGATTATTTGCTATCTCTCATACCTCAGTTTTTATCTTGTTAAAGTGGAACAACAATTTACCTACTGGAAAGGATCACACCTGATTTCTGAGTGAAGCAGCTCTGTACGGAGATGTGGCATCACAACACAGAAGATTATGTCATAATGTTGCCACAGAAAAGACAGAATAAAGATTACCTAAATGTGGCATTTTATGGCTACTAAGCATTTGTAAATACAATTGTATTTCAATATGATTTTCTACATCCCTTTACTTGTTGAGTATTAGCACTACAACAGGTGCTACACAAGCCACGAACTCTACAGCAGCTTTGTGTATAAAATAAGCTTACAATACTACAAACCAAAAACTGTATTTTGCAAACTAGCTCAGCAACTGAGGCATTCGTTTCCGTTCACATCTACAAAACTGGAATGAGATCTGAATTTGCATGAGCATGAAATCTGTCTGTGAGATGGGAAAACCTTCTGTATTGTCATGCATACACCATTTAGCCTCGTCATAGGAAGGGGACGGGAAAGCTCCCCTTCTTCCTCCCGTCCCTTCCCATGAGCCTGGCCTCCTGTTGCCCTGCCATGGTGCCAGGTTAGGGCCTCAAATCCTCCCCATGCCATGCCAAGACTTGAAGCCCAGCTCCACAGCACACTGGGTTTAAGAAGGTGGTTGAAGGGCAGTTGGCTTTTCCTTCCTCCATCCATGTACTGTAGGGATGGCACACGGCCTTAAGCAGGAGCCAGCCTGGGGCCCAGACCAGTTGCAGGGGCAGTGGGCAGCCATGGCCAGTCCTTCTGAGATACACACTGGGGGTATTTGTGCCCCTCTTTGTTCACTGTTGATATGGGAGTGTAGAAAAGGCCCAGCAGAAATACAGCTTCTCTGAGCGAGGTGCTCAGCTAACATAAAGCAAAAAAGATTTGGTCATGAAAGGTTTACAGCTGAAAAAGAAAAACTGAGGTGAAACGGAGGTAGAAGCACTGAGAGGAATTTGCTCTGTTAAAAAACAAGGTTAAGTAGCAGGTTGGGAATAAATCCTGTCTCTAAGAGAGGGCTCGATTTTTGGTTGGGAGATGCAGACAATTTTCAGATGGCCATTTCTCAGCCAGACAACCATTAAGATTTTTGCTGCTACTGCCAAGCACCTCTACCTTTTTTGCATCTTTCCCTGTGTCTGGGAAAGCCAAAACATGAACACAGTGAAACGCAAGAACAACAGCAGTGTTGTGATTCTGAAGGAGTCAGGAAAACGCTTGGATAAAACAAGCTCCAGATCTGATGAATGCAACAGCCACACAGCTCTGTAGATGTTGGGTGTCCAGGTGTGTAGCCACTGCAGCATATATGAAATTATAGCAGGCCTGGAGCATCTTTTACCACTTTGTCTTTACTCTGATAGTTAGGTAATACCTTAGCAAAAATCTCTCACCATGAAATCTTCCCTCTGTTGAAATATAATTATTCATTTCTCTCTTGTGTTATTTCCTGCTGGTATAGAATAGCAAGCTCCTTGGTAATTTTTTTTTTTGCAGCAACTAAAGCTGGAACACTAGGGATTTAAACTTTCTGTATTTTTAAAATTTTATTTTCTCCCCTCAGGTCTCCCCCGTTAAGGTTGTTATAGTGTATGTGCCTTACACTTGTATTTAAATACAATTTTGGGAGTTTGAGATTGCTTAATCATCTCCCATTTCAGATGGATACTCCAGCTGAACAGCAGTGGCTGTAGGATGAAAGAATAACTCAGCTGGAAGAAAAAATTCAGGAATTTGCTGGCATTAAATATTGTTCAGGCCTAAAAGGGGGCTGCCACCCTCACCAGTAGTAAGGGATGTTTTAGTGTGCCTGTCCCAACTCCTTTTCACTGGCAGCTCCAGCACTTCTTTCACTGTGCACTTTGTCCATGCATCAAGCAGTGGAATATGCCAAGAGGCATTTGATTATTGCTGTAGTAGGTCAGATGAGGGCAATGTTGATATTTTTTCCCATTTTGAACTTTGCCTTCTTAGTCAGGAAACTAACTAGAGGGGAAGATGTCAGAGGAACAACTACATTACACATACTCCACTGTTTGGGGAAGTTAATAGTTAACTGGATACTGTCAAGCTGCAGTCGGTAAACCTTCCTAATGCAAACGTTCAATCAGTGAAAGGACAAAAAGTAGGAAGGCTCAGACAGTCCTTGTGAAATAACTGTCATTATACTCATCCTGTAACAGAGTCTTTTCTTCAGCAGACTAAGCTCTCCTGACAAAAGGACTTTTATGCGAAAATGTCTCTGCCAGTTTTTTTTCCAGCGCAGAAATGCAAAAATTCATATCCCTAAGCAGCACTAATCTATTAGATGCAAACAATGGTGCCTTTAATGTTTTTAGCTCGTTGGGATCTCTACAGAAAATTCTGCCATAGATGTGTCTGTGTGCATGAGGACGTGCACGCTCTAATTTTTGTTTGAAAGTTGTTCTGCTAAATTTGTTTTTCAATAAAAAAATCCACTTCATTCCACTTCTTTGTAAAAGGGAGGATTGAAGCACACATTTACATAATAAATTCTCACCACTCAATGAGTAAAATCACAGAACAGCCTGGGTGTCAAGACCTTGCAAACTTCTCCTGAGCTTCTTCGTTGCGATCTGCCTGAATTGCCACCAGACCCTCTCTTTGAAATCTTTGACAAAGACAGAAAAATCACTGAGGGCTACTGTGCAGGTACGCGAATGTGTAAAAATACTGTAATGTGTTGAAGCACTGGTAAGAAAAAAATGAAAGCATATGGAAACTTGTTAAATGTCACTCTTCAGACTGAATAACTTGCAAGATTTTTCCACAGTTTCTAAAGTTCTAGTGGGGAACTATCCCACAATATCTAGTTTAAGAGCCTTAACGGAGAATAAAACTCCACAGGTTGCCCAGAGAAGTTGTGGATGCCCCAACCCTGGCAGTGTTCAAGACCAGGTTGGATGGGACTTTGAACAATGGTCTAGCAATGGGTATCCCTGCCGATGGCAAGGGGCATCGGACATAGATTACCTTTAAAGTCCCTCCCAATCCAAACCATTCTATGATTCTATAATTCTGTGGAGATTAAAAACGTGTACTATGGACTTTGAAGTAGGTGGAAGATAAGCTGAGAAGGGAAAGAAATCAAATCCATGGAAAGGGTTGAACACCACCAACCCGTTAGCACTACACATCAAGAGCAGAGCTCTTGTGAGGTAGATAGGGTCCTACCCTAAGCTAAGGGTGCCATCTGATTTGAATGGGAGTTTTCAGACCCTAAAAGATGCATGGAATTCCTGGAACACATGAAACGAACCACTGCAGTTACGGGATTACTTACAGAACAGCAGTATCATGACCCTAAATAGTGAACCCATAGAGTAAAGCTGCCATTGACTTTCTCTTAGTGATTGCGCAGTGTGGGAACCTCTGGAGGAAACCGAGTTCATTTTCATAGCCACACTGCTGTACCTGTGTAACCACCTCGTGGGCGGCCCACACGATACTGCACGAGAACACCCTGCCCAGAGCGGGACAAAGCACAGAGGGTTCCTTTTACTGGCGTGAAGCAACAAGCTGCTCTTTAATTTCAACAGCTCTCAATCCAAGCTCCGGGAGGTGTTTATTAGCAGGGTATGAACTCAAACGGTGAAATTCATGACTGTGACTTCTTGTAAGTGGTGAGCAAGCAGGTCACACGGGGCACCGATATATGTGGCTTGTGTGGCACTGAAGGGCAGATGGAGAAACACCCACGTAGCAGGCCAGGGGCTCAGCCCTGATCCAAGTTCAAGGTGCACCTCCCGCAGCTGACCAGGGGCCAATGAGCACACAAGCGCTAGCATAGCTGAGCCTTTCCTGGGGCTCTCCGGAAACCGTAAACCCCCAAAAAGCGGTTCCAAAAAAGGGAACACGCTGCCGAAAACGACACCCAGCCACACCACCCCCGCCGCCGGCTCCCG